>JAGDQP010005208.1:26702-38562 GCA_022664845.1 Lepisma saccharinum
ACACACACACACCTATACACACACACACACACCTATATATACACACACACACCTATACACACACACACACAACCTTTTTAATCCTCATTTTCAACCTCCTTTGGCAGTTACATGAAATGTTTACAGAAATACTTTGTAAATAGATGTGAATTTTTTGTGTTAATTTTAACTATGTAAATCTTTGAATCAATGTAATAGGATACAATTGAGGAGCTGCTGTAAATAAAAGTCAGTGGCTATCACAGTTGTGAGCTTCGCCTCTCCTCTCCCAACAAGTCTGGTCAGCGTTGGAGCAGTAGAACAGCTCCTCCCTTCAGGAGATACCTCATCCTGTACTGGATTGAATATGGCTGTGAATTATTATTATATTAATTGGTTGACTCCACATCAGCAACGCGATATTCAGAAGCGTATTTCACAATACAAAGAATAATATGCGCATTTTAGGAAAATTGAATATTGATACGTCTATGAGACACCGAAATGGATGACGAAGTCTGTAGAAAAAGTATAATGTAGTTAATATATTGGCCCCTCTGAGTAGGGTTCGAACCAACTTTATCAGCTTTACGGACAAAAAGAAAGGAAACGAGAATGAACACGACGGTACAACCTCGACCACGAATCATGATGGCAGAAAAAGCCTCGAGCTACTAAACTCTTGTTCAAATGCAAACAAAGTAAAAATTATATAAAGTGCTTTTTTGTTTAATTTTCAGTGTTTCATATATCTATGATCTAATGTTGCATTTAATGCTATTTTTGTAGATTCTATATATATGAAAACTATATTCTTCAATTTGGTAAAAGTTGAAAACAAGGAATTTAACGCCCAAGTGAGAATAAGCAACACTTAATCGCTACTGTTGGCGAACGTGCTGATATCACTGTATTAAATTTATTTTATGATCAATAATAGTGAAAGATTAAATTTCTTCAATTTATTTAACCACAGAGATTGTTTGTCAGTAGTGACTAGTAGATTTTCTTAAAATTTATTTATGCTTTTAGGTATCTTAGGTTCAGACCGGAGAAGTTAGTACCTGTAGAAACTGGTGTAATTAGTAAGTAAATCAATCTTTAAAAACAGGAGAGTGGATACTCATGTTTTGCGACGTTGGCACATATTTTGCATCAGAACTTAATTTGTGTAAAGACCAACAAGTGGGTTTTATAAAAATTATAATAAATAACAAATAAATAGATTACGACAAAGAAAATTGAGTCTTTTTTGTACATGAACTAATCTGTTGATGAGTGGCTTATTCTTAACACGTTTCTTACAGTAGAAAAGGTTTAATTTTGTAATTTGGACTTTTATTAGGGACTGCTCATTTTATCATTGATTGAGTGTACACTTTATGTGGTACATTAATGTTCAGTAAAATGGACATTTCCGTTATTATTATGTTTATTGCATTAGAAAAATCTTCTGCTAAAGCAGACGTTGGAAAACTATTTTCTTTCCGTGTTCTCTATGTCAAGAGATATCTAGCCGCGTTTCCAAACAGTCCTATTCGAGCGCGAAAATCGACCCCAACCATGTTATGATGTAAGCAATCTGGAGTCGGCTTACTATTGCAGTAAAGGAATTTACTAGTTGGTTGGTTTGTATTGGTAAGAGCTGATAACATAAATAGATGAAAAATAATTGTAAGTGGTGCATTTTGTTCATTTAAACGTCAATAACTTTCTCTAATAAAATATTTGTTACCCTGCCGAGAAATGAAAAGCGAAAAAGGGCTTCACCGCGTACAGTGCGGAGGGGTATATTCAAGGTAGCGTACTTGGCACTTTTATGAAATTTTTACACGCATTATTCCATCAAGTTATTAATGTATACGGTGGCATAACACGTTTAAATGATTTTGAGCACACAAAACAAATAACAAATAAAGAAGAAACTAACATGAGAAATATGAACTATCCCAACTTGCGGCAAATTTACCATCCATTGATGTAAACTTCTTGACTTTTGTTTTCACACAGTGGCACTGCCCTCTAATAATTATCTGCAGATGTTTGTCAAAGGGTTCGGACGGCTAGACGAGTAGTATTAATTGTGCAATCCTTATAAGAACATACAGTGCATCCATAAAAACATGCAGTGCATACAGTTTTTATTCCTTCTACAATAATCGGAAAATTATACACCCTGGTTTTCGATATACTGCTTAAATGTTGGGCCACCGCCAACATTTAACCGTCACAAAAGAAAAACATCATTAAAGTATAGTAAAAATAATTATTTCTGAAATGAACAATGCTAACAATACATTACATAATCAATGATTAAGGTGGTACAAAATTTTCTGACCTTTGCTGTACATATTACCACATAAAACTTATTTTTCATTGTTTTCCCTTTCAATGAATTTATATTGATTTAAAGCCTTAGACTATAATGGATTCGATAGAGATTGTGGAAATTATGAGTTAGAGATGTGACAAAACCTCAATCAAAATGGTCAACCCCAGGACTCCAACCTTAGTGAATTCCCACAAGTGTTGCCTCGAAATCGAAAGGCTCAGTGTTTTGTTTTACGTTTATTCTATATAACCTACTTCAGCAGAGGGACTCCAAGGACTAAAACACTAACATATGGACAGTATTCCAACTTCCTCTTTTCTCCACACCAAGTTTAAAGAGAGAAATGTTATCAAAGAAGTCAAATGAAAGAATAAACAAGAGTATTTCTATAGGTGTAGGAGTGTGTAACATTCTCGGAATTTAAAATCAAATAAAGTCATAAAATTTGATATTGTTAACAATTGCATAAACAAAGGAAGGTGCCTGTTGTCTTTCCGGATCACCACAAATTTGCTCCCAGACCTTTCAGGAAATATTTATATTTCCTCCCCCGTGTGGCTCCCACTGAATGTGTGAGAAGTGTTGTTTTGTTCTGGGCCGCCATCTGTTGTTATTCCTCTATGGTAGAATCATTATTTTTTTATGGGATGGAGTTTCCGTTTTGAATCTTTGCAGTTGTGGCCAGGATATCATGGAGTAAGGTAAGATATTTTTCTTTATGCTATAGGACACGGGAAAAATGAATTGAGAGAGCTATGGTTCAAGACCGGACCACAGTCTTGCGATGTATTGAAATACATAAATATATCTATTCATAAGTATATATTTAAATATTAAGAATAAATTATCTTTCGATATTTTATGATATCTTTTGATATCTATATAGTTAGCTTTATATAGATATAATATACTATTTGTATAATCGGACGAGATTTTGATGCTTTAGAAGTGTACAAAAAATGTTTCTGCACTTCCTGAGAGTTCTTTTTAAGTAAGAAATACTTGTTTTGTGGGTTTATAATGTGTCAGATATGTTTATCAAATGTACTGCCCGTATTTAACCAACATTTTAAAGCCGAAAGAGTCTAAATTGTATATTTTTAGAGCCGTTTGTATAGACGAACGAGGATTTTATCTTATCAGATAGCAAAATATGTGTAGTTTCGCGTTTCAAATACATAAATAATCTACAGAAGTAGTGTCGGTTATCCATTTAGATGCGTTTTGATCACATACTAGTATTTTTGTGGTTCTGTAACTCAGTGGATGTGTATCTAATGTGGACAGAATGTGTTTTGCATGTTTGTTTTTTTATTTTAAGGAGAAAATAGCTAATATTCGTACTTACGACATACCTTATTGTCTTGAGATGCATACATTTTGTTATGTATATTTCGAGTGCTCTATATGTTTGAATGCCATTCTCAATCCGAAAATGCTATTTAAAAAATAGTTAACATGAAAAACATGTACTTGGACATGAAAATTTTGGTAACAATTGACTGATTCCTTGAATGCAAAACAGACAGAAATTGTTGGGAATGAAATTGTTTTAATATGTACCGAGTAAGCTGTCAACTGAACTTGTAGAAACACATTTGAAATACTAGCAATATGATTTTTTTAGTATTTTACGTGGTGGTTTCAAGTAGTTAACATGAAAAGAAGTGTTATCATGAGACTTCTATTATGAACAGCATGGTTGTTTAGATTTTAACACAAAGGAAGTTCTTGTAATGAATTTATTGAATATATCAAGAGAAAAGTGTCTTTTGAAATTGCACAAACACATATTAAGTACTTTGAATGGGTAATAGGTCGCGAAAGTAAGGATTTCTGGTGTCATAGTTACACACTGAAGAGAACAATTTCTCATATGAAGCAAGGAAGCGGCTGCTCGCAATAAAATTTAGTTAATATATATCATTGAAATACGTATCTGAAGTACAAACTAGCTTTTTTAGGTGGATTTGTTACTTGCAAGGAGGTATTTACTATGGTAATTACACTATGAAAGAGTTGCTTGCTTAGATGTTAGCACAAGGGAACTACTTGCAATGAATATATTGAATAATTCAGGAGAAAAGTGTCTTTCGAACTTGCACAAACGCATATTAAGTACTTGGAATGGGCAATTGGACGCGAAAGCAACGATGTTTGGCCTCATAGTTACACAGCGAAGAGAACAATTTCTTGTATGAAACAACGAGAAGTCTGCTTGAAATGATTTATTTTATATTTGACATGTAAATACGTATTAAACTAGCTTGAACAGGGCTTTTAAGGAATAATTTTGGACCGTTAATCGATTTGCACCATTGTTAAACTAACAAGGGTTTGAATTTAATGCTTCGTTAAGAAGAGAGCCCCCTCGCAATGACATGAAGAGAGTATATAGCGTTAAAATACCAAATGGATAGGAATTTCAAACAGAAAAGCATCTATGAATTCTATTGTCATGGATTTGTTCCGATAAAAGATGAGCTTTGCATCAAAATTTCTCTAGAAAGGCAACGAATCCCAGGATTTTACTGCAAAGGGACACCTTGGAACCACATTTTACGTAATATTTAAGAAGAAAAGTGATAAATGTAGTCTCGTAAGTACCTGAAACGCACATTTGTAGCAGAACGTAGTATTGTTATGATGAAAATGAACGATTTGACATCAAGTTTGTACCAACCAAAATCTGAGTTCAATGATATTACCGTGAAAAGAGTGCTTATAAGGAAAAAACTGAGAAATTTTAGTCTACAGGAATACTTGCTGTCTTGATTCATCTGTTTAGTACCTTGTAATTACAGTCTAGACCACTCCGTTTTTATAAGACATTGAAAGTCAAATTAGTGTTGCTTTTACCTTGCCACACGCTCGTTCGATAGAATATTGTTAAATTGTTTTATGAATTATTAAAGAGATCGAATTAATGTAGCTACAACTTGACTATACGATATTTTTGTACAATATGTATTCGTCTTGTACAAGTTTGTGTAATTGTTTTCTTGGAAGGACCTATTATTTTAATAACCGTCTGCAATGCTAAGAATAAAGAATTATGTTTTATTTTGAAGTCTAGGCTTTTATTTACCTAGGGAAGAGGAGAGGGAAGTGAATCGCTACACTGAAAACTAAGGTTTTGAACACATTAAATATTAGGAATGTAAATCACCGCATCAGTTGAGTATTTTTTATCGGTATCGCTATTTCTATTTCGCATACCTTGTTAACGTAATTTATTGATATATTCAGATAGCTTACCTTGTGAACGAAGTCACACCAGTGCAGACAGTGTGACTATGAGGCGTAATGGAACACATTTTGGCGGTAATGGAAACAAGCGTCTCCCGTTGGAGGCTTCCCTTATTCCTTCCCTCGCACAGGAACTGGCCGGCAGACAAGTCGAATGAATTATATAAACACGACGCACTTTGCCAGTGAGGAAAGGCTTTCAACTCCCTCGCTACAAAGTATCATATATGTTTATATTTCTTGAGTCTGAAGCAGGACGAGAGAGAGGGAGAAGAAGAAAGAGAGACTGGTGTCATATGTAAAATACTAGACGGGCATTTGTATGTCAGAAAATATACAGAATTGTTTATTTGTACATTTTATATGAATTTATGATTCAACTAAAAAAAATGTTTTTTAACATCTTATACTATTGATTCAGAAGAGACTAGGAGAGGGGAGGGGAGAGGGAAGTGAATGGTGGTGATCATATTAAAACATTGGTTCAGACCATGTTTTACACATAGCAGATGTAATATATAACTACGGCATTGTACTACCAAGCAGTATCTTCAATGGTTGCTAACCTCATGTCATCAAGTGTGTCAACCCCCGAATTATTTCATTAAATATTTTATTGTTCGAGAATTATGTAGCATATTTATTTTTGAGTAGAGAATAATCACTCATTGTTACCATTTTAACACCCTGAAGAGTTGCCAACCTCAAATTAATTTAATAAATTCAAGTTTTACGCCATTCGAGCCGGTAACATCTACTTTTTACATTTCTTTCTGTCTGACTTCACCAGATACGCTAATATACACTACATTTTGAGACTGACACCGTCAAATCGTATTCTTCATTCTGATTTGTCAGAAAAGTTAATAAAATGTTGGAAATGCTACGACGACGAAGGTGTTCTGTGATTGTTCGAGTATCCAAGTGAGTCCTGATTGTATATTATACTCACTGGAAAACAAGTGTTCCTCTAATCTACAATGTATGTTTTAGTCATATTCCGATCGAGTCAGGATGTCACGATTGCATTTACATGTCCACGGAATCCATGGAACACGACGTAGTGGAAAACGTATCATATTTCGGTATAGGTGAGGATATTTACGAGAAATTTGTGGAGAAATTATCCTGCAGAACTTCCTAAAAACTTACCAAACAATAATTACAAGTACTTATGACTGGTTACATGACTGTTTTCGGTGTTGTCTATAAGGTAGTCGAAATAAAACAATCGATTTAATAGTGACAAGGAACTTTTATTGTGCATAATAAAATATATACAGACTAGAATATTTCCATGTGATACAAAAGAGTGTGATTCAAAAGAGGTGATACGAAGTTATGAACAGTCTTGCTTTTCAAAATGTTTTCCAGACAAGTGATACAAAAAGTGCTGTAATGAAAAAAGCAAGTGGTGAAAATGTTGTGCTTACAGACAATATATAAAACAGTGATACAAAATAAGTCAAGTTATACAAACTAATATGATTTATATATTTTTGGTATAAAGCAAACTTTAATCTAAAATTAAGCAGTTGTTACAAAAATCAACTTATAGAAAGTATTTTGATTTACATTTTCTTCCTGATATGAAATAATGTTTTACAAAATCTTATGATTTGCAGTAAAAATCATTGTATTTTTATAAGCAATGAAGAATTGAAACTTCGCAACAACTAAAGCATTCATGAAATAGTTAAAGAAAAAACAATTGTATCTATTTTCTTTTCGTTTCACAAGAAACTTCTTTCCATTTTTTATTTTTCTTTCACAACAAAAAGGTTTTGATCTTTTGTTTTTGTTTTAACGTTCCACAAAATGTGTCACAGGAAAAAGCTTTTAGTTTACAACAAAGTTTTCAATTCCTTGTTTTAGTTTTACAGCAAAATATGTTATTCTTTTCTCACAAAATGTTTTCACAACGAAGAAAAGGGTTTCAATTTTGTTTCACAACAAAAAAATTTGGTTGACAAAAAGTTTGATTCACAACTTTAAAATTTGTAACTTATACAAAAAGTATTTTGCTATTATACAAACATTATTCAGTACAATATCCATACAGAAGAGTACAATATCTTTCTTCTTTATTGGATGGACTCAGCCGACGTCTCTTATTATTCAATACTCGGTGTGTTTTTCTCTGTCGTTTGGAAGCGATATCTTGTTTGCCCAAGATATTGTTTGGACTAAAGATATGACGACTTTCATATTGTTGAGTGACTAAATTATAATAATGATTCAAAGTTATTATCTGTCTTGTACGATAATTTAAAGTTAGACCAGTAACTTTACTAACGTACTCCATCTCACCAGTAAGAAGATTCGTTATAGCGTGACTATTTTTTTGGACCGCACCCATAAAGCTTTGCATCTCAATTCCGTCTATTATTTCATTCGTTATTTGTCCAACTTCATTCGCCGTTCATAACAGCAATTTTTCATCTTGTTTCTGTACATTAATAACTGCGTCAGCGTCGCAATAAATTAAACTTTCCATGCCAACCATGTCCAGTAATTCCTATAATCCAACCCTAGCCCACGAGGATATGACGGGTGCTATTCCAACTTTTGTAAAGCCATGTGATTAATTTACATTTTGAAAACTCCTTAAACGTCGCAAATAATTTGTTGTCTGTTATAGGAGTCACATGTTGAACTTCCAACTGAGGCGATCTTAGAATTTCCATAAAGCTTCTTGTATCATTCGCAACTCGAGTTTGTGGAAGATCGCATCTTATTCCCCATTTTCCAAATAAGGAATTCAAATATATTTTAGAAATATATGTCAATTCCTGGATATGTTGGATCTTGTCATAGTCAAGATGTATACTTTCATGTTTTTGATAATCATGAATATATTTTTGCTTTTCCTTTTCCGTGGTACATTTGTTAGGACATCCACTGGCTTCTTGTTTCAGTTTTAGGAAACTATCAACATATGGTTTTAGCAGTCCCGCAGTCATTTCCATTGCTCATATTTCGTATGTTTTAAGAATGATATATCCGTTCTCCAACACTATGCGAAGGACAGTAGTACAAAATAATCCTCCGACTGCTTGTTCCTCTTGAGTATGTGTACAGTTTTTGGTATTTATTCCCTCCATACAGAAGCGGCCCAAAGTAAAAAAAAAGTCGTTTATGTGCATTATATGGCAAAACAGATATACCAAGATCCTTAGGAGGAAGTACATTGCAGTAAATAATCCAAGGACCTTAGCTGGATCAGACAGGCTTTTTCCTTTATGAAATGTGTGGGATAGGTTTCTTGGACATCACCCAGGGATAGTGGAATGTTACGTCGAGGTCTGATAAATACTCATCCTCATTACATTCATATAATGCACAGAAAACATTGTATGCGTCCTCCTTTAAAGGCGTCTTTAGGACGTAATGGTTCTTTCACATTAGACCACTGGTCACGGAGGAAACTGAATGTCAGGAGATGCTTGAACCAGTCTATTCCATTCGCACTCCCAGATGAATACAACTTTAATTTTACAACTAATTTCGAGAAATTTGCCTCTTACTAATGTTGTTCCGTAACGGCCCTCCAAAGTATACCCTCATCATCAATGGGATGACAGCGAAGTTGAGGCATGGACATAATACAAGTATGTCCATGCCAGTAACAGCCAAAAAATTCATAAGCAGTACCACTTTTCTTGTCATATCCATCAAGTTGAAACTGCTTAAAATTAACTTCACCTCTATTTTCTGGAGTTCGCAATGTAACGTTATTTATATATTCCATATTGTGAAGCCATTGTCTTGCAGTCTTAGTTTGCTGGTCACGGTGCTGGAAACCAAAAGGTGAAATGATTGCAATGATCTTTTCTTTGAGATAGCGTGAACGAAAGCACTCCTTTGCACACGAAGTTATAGTGCTTGCTTGCAGGGAACATTGTATGCCACCAGTTTGTTCTTCAATAAGGTTCGAAAATCGAATCAAACGTAGTGTCAAAATTAAAATATCGTTCTTAAAATACACCAAGATTGATTTCTCGAAATCAAAAATCAACTTCTGAGTACCACATTACTTATGCTAGGCAAGAAGTGCATCCCGCTCGTCCTCAAATCTGGAGTCAATATCAAAATACTCAATGCCTGGCAAATGTTCAAAATAATACTGATTTTTTAAGTGTTAATAGGCATGGGAAGTCTCCTTTCTTATGGATTTCTTCCAATCCCAGCGTTGATGGTAATCTGGATAATTTAAATCTCAATTATAAGTATATATCATGGAAAATTATATTACTAACACTAAAATGAATAATCTTTTGTCCTTATGCAATAATTTGAGGAAACAAATCTTGTTTTTTCCATGACACATCGCACTACTATTAATGTATGATAACGAGAACCATTGGGTGAAGACATTACTACTTTCTGAAATTTAGAACTCTGTTCTAAGACACGAATGTTTCCAGATTACTCAATACAAAATCTCTCTGACTTCCGGCATTACCACAAAGACTACAACTATAATTTTATTCCATATCCCTACATTTATAACACCGATGAGATGCTTAAATCACGTTTGCCACATGTTTACGTTCACAATTTTCATCCATGACTAGTAGCATTGTCTCTACATAAAAATAATTTACAAACAATTTTCAATTCGTTTTGGTTTTCTTGGTTTAACAAAACATGAATGGGTTTCATCAACATTGATATTACACAATTTACAATAATGTTCGTCACAAACATGTTTCTTTCCTGCTACGTCTATCGATTTTCACCCCACACTGAGGACAAAATTGTGCATAATAACATATAGGTTTCGGGTTGGTCCGATTGGAAAACGTACGATGGCGATACCGACATTTCAAACCTTTATCATTAATACTATCGAAATCGTAATCTACTTCACAATGATTGCATAAATATTTATATTTACGGAATCAACGTTCTTCATAAGGTGTAAGACCAGTAAGACAATAACCAGTATGACCTAAAAATGCAATGATGGTTTCAATGACATCATAATGATTATCTTAGATACAATTTCTTGTCCACTGATGGGTCTGAATACAGTAAAGTGTACTTCCGATTCTCCGGATCACGCTCATGTAAAATATCTGATACTCGTCACAATAATATTTTTCAAACTGGTCTACAACTTCTATGCTCTCACCATTTTTACTCTACAAATCTGCAGCCACACAAGCCCACTTCTTCGATGTGTTTTTATGTAATTTGCATTGCGAAATTGCTTATCGGCGCGTAGTTTTGTCAATACCAATGCACATGCGAGAAATTAGGAACGGAACATATTTTACCGCAGTAATGTGTCTTTGAAGATACTGTTGCAAAGGCAAATATTTATCATTACCGTATCGGCACTGCTCGCGAATAGGATCTCTAATATTGACTGTGACCGTCAGTTTATCCCCTAACAAAAATTCCTAATTGAAATTGAGAACATTTGCAATCTTTCGCAAGATATCTTCAGCATTAGTGTGTTCGGAAGTTAAATGAAATGTACATAGGTATTACATTACTATTAGAACTTTAAATCGAAAACTCAACTTCGGAATCGGGACAGATATTTTTAAGTAAATGATCGATAGCAAAATTAAATAAACTATTTACATACTCCTCGGTGTTGGGAATTGAACTTACAAATGAGTTAATAGTGATTTTACGCCCTCGAAAACCAAAGTTGTGATAGGTTTTCTTACGTTCACTTACGATTTTTCAAAATCGCTACTTTCTTCAGCACCATACCTCATAGGAACATGATAATGATCCACTGTTTAACACGAGTGTTAAGCATCTCACCTTCACTAGAATCCTCTTCTGTACCAACTTCAAAGTCGGTATTCATACAACTATCACAACCGTTCATTATGTTAATGTTACCACTCGTCTCCACCATACTAGGGTATCCACTTCCATACCGGCATGTAAGGGTTTTTAACGCCCCTACGAGAGGTTTAGGTTTTGGACACTGAGGTTGGGTGACTGCTCTCCGGGCTAGGATGTTGGACATTAAGGAAATGGGTTATTGGTTTTTGAAAGAGTTAATAACTTATTACCCGCAATATGTTGCTTTTGTTTTGGCAAACCTGAAAGGCGGCTTTTACAATTATAACACTTGAAGAAGGATAGCTTGTAATTTGGAAAAGGAAAGGTGATGCTAGAATATTAATTGTAAGGTACTTTTTAAACATTTTTTTGGGACGGATTTTAGGGCTTTAAGGCAATGAATGGAAAGGATTAAGAATAGGAAAAGGGAAATTTGCACTTAAAAAAAATAAGTTAACGAATTGCATGGAATACTTAAACTTTTACGGA
>JAGDQP010005208.1:38572-61483 GCA_022664845.1 Lepisma saccharinum
AAAAAAACATTTTCGAAGTAAGTAAGAGATTTTATGTTTTGAATTAGCTGATTTCCCAAATTGTTGACGAGGCCAAAAACAAGGAAATTTCCTACCTTAGGTTGGCGTCTCTTTACACCTGCCTGTTTGATGTTGGTGCTGTTGTTACTTTCCATTGTCTGGTAGTTAAGTTTTTGCTCCTGTTGTACTGAGACTTTTTTATGATTGAAGCACTTTCACAACACTTACAAAGTTTCAATGATAATTATACTTGACAACAATTTGAGAAAGTTTTTCACGTGCTTTAAAAGAGCCTAGCCTTTCATTTTGAAATTAGAAACTGCACTTTTTTGGAATAGTTACGTGAAAAAGAAATGTGATAATGTTTGTAGATTTATTTGGCGATTTGTTTTTGTTGAAATACAAACTCGGTCTCCCTATGGGCTGTTCATTTTGGAGTTTTTTGGTGTTTTGTTTTTACACTTTTTCCATTATTGTTTATCCTTTTCGAATTTGAAAACGGTCATATTATTCGTTGACGGATTTGCGCGATTTAATCTCTAAACTTTGATTGGCGTTAATTGTTCTTCTTCTCTGTGTGTTTATCACCTCTCTTGTCTCCGTACTACTGCTGTGATGTCCTTTCTCACGTTCTGGAATCGTTGTACGAGAGACGATCAGTCTGGATATGGCTTGAAACGTGCCACATTGAATGGAATTAGCCTTGCTGCTTAGGTTTAAAGAAAAGACTAATGAGTTACACCCCCGCTGGTTTATTTTTTTGCTGGGTGTTGGTAAGTAGAAACAAACAAAGAGACAAAAGTCGTCTGTTGTGGCCGAAAGTAGTTTTTTCGTGGGAAGACTAAGTAAAGCACTTGTGGTTTCTCCAGGTTCGTTTATTTTCTCATTGCAATTTAAAAAAATGAAAACATGATGTTAAAAATATGACATAAAAACACAAATCAAAAAAATAAATTATAAAAAAATGAAGGAGAGCTAGTGCGGTTGTCACAGGCATCGTTACCAGACCGACAATCCACGACAAAACATTTGACTGCGTTTGGGGGAATTATTTCATCAGGTTCGGAGACTAACTTACAATAATAGCTCCACGCCAGTTCTTTACTTTCAATTGATCCGAGAAACCCGCAGTCTCCTAGATCAATAATATCCTGTGCAGTTACACAATATTGTAACAAGTCATTAAATTCAAGTCCTTGTTAGCTTCACGTGGATGCAAATTGGTTAATTATTATATTTCTTAAAATCCCTGTTCAAGCTATTTTAATACGTATTTACATGTCAAATATTAACAAAAATTCATTCCAAGCAGGCTCCTCCTTGTTGCGTATAAGACGTAGTTCTCTTCGCTGTGTAACCATGAGGCCAAACATCGTTTCTTTTGCGTCCAATCGCCCATTAGAAGTACTTAATATGCGTTTGTGTAAATTTTAAAGCCACTTTTCTCCTGAATTATTCAATAAATTTATTGCAAACAGTTCCCCTGTGCGCTAAAATCTAAGCAAGCAACTCTTTCATAGTGTAATTACCATAGTAAATACCTCCTTGGAAGTAACAAATTCATCAAAAAAAGCTAGTTTTACTTCAAATACGTATTTCAATGACATTTATTAACTAAATTTCATTGCAAACAACCTCCTCGCTTCGTATGAGAATTGTTCTCTTCAGTGTGTAACTATGAGATCAGTAATCCTTACTTTCGCGTCCTAATACCCATCCGAAGTACTTAATATGTGTTTGTGCAATTTCAAAAGACACTCCTTAAAGTTAAATAAAGGAAAATGCTTTTGTCAACATTAGATACACATCTACTTGGTTATAAAACCAAAAAAATACTAGTATGTGATTAAAACGCATCTAAATGGATAACCGACACTACTTCTGTAGATTATTTATGTATTTGAAACACGAAACTACACATATTTTGCTATCTGATAAGATAAAATCCTCGTTCGTCTATACAAACGACTCTAAATATATACAATTTAGACTCTTTGGTTAAATACGGGCAGTACATTTGATACACTTATCTGACACATTATAAACCCACAGAACAAGTATTTCTTACTTAAAAAGAACTCTCAGGAAGTGCAAAAACATTTCTTATACACTTCTAAAGCATCAAAATCTCGTCCGATTATACAAATAGTATATTATATCTATATAAAGCTAACTATATAGATATCAAAAGATATCATAAAATATCGAAGGATAATTTATTCTTATATATTTAAATATATACTTATGAATAGATATTTCAATACACCGCAGGACTCTGGTCCGGTCTTGAACCATAGCTCTCTCCATTCATTTTTCCAGTGTACTATAGCATAAAGAAAAGTATCTTACCTTACTCCATGATATCCTGGCCACAACTGCAAAGATTCAAAACGGAAACTTCATCCCATAAAAAATTAATGATTCTACCATAGAGGAATAACAACAGATGGCGGCTCAGACCAAGACAAAATTTCTCACACATTCAGTGGCAGCCACACGCGGGAGGAAATATAAATACTTGCGGAAAGATCGGGGTGCATATTAGTGGTGATCCGGGAAGACAACAGGCACCTTCAGTTGTTTATACAACTGTAAACAATATCAAATTGAATGACTTTCTTTGTTTATAAATTCCGAGAATGTTACGCATCTCTACACCTATTTAATTACTCTTGTTTTTTCTTTTATTTGACTTCTCTGATAATATTGTTCTCTTTAAACTTGGTGTGGAAAAAGGAGGAAGTTGGAATACTGTCCATATGTTAGTGTTTTAGTCCTTGGAGTCCCTCTGCTGAAGTAGGTTATATAGAATAAACGTAAAACAAAACACTGACGTTTTCGACTTCGAGGCAACACTTGGGGGAAGGCACAGATGTTCGAGTCCTGGGGTTAACCATCCTAATTGAGGTTTTGTCACATCTCTAACTCATAATTTCCACAATCTCTATCGAATCCATTATAGTCTAAGATTTTAAATCAATATAAATTCATTGAAAGGGGGAAAATAAAAATAAGGTTCTATTTGGTAATATGTACAACAAATGCCAGAAAAGTTTGTACCACCTTAATCATTGATTATCTAATGTATTTGTTATCATTGTCTACTGCATAAATCATTATTATTTCTATAAATTAATTAATTCTCTCTACTATGATGGTTAAAGTTTGGCAACGGAGCTACATGTAAGCAGTATATCGAAAACCAGGCTGTTTAATTTTCCGATTATTGTAGAAGGAATAAAAAGTGTACCGTGTCTTGTGAACGCACTGTATGTTCTTGTAAGGATTGCACGATTAATACTACTTAGACGCTGTCGTGAGTAAGCAAGTTTTAACGAATGCCTCTATGTAAAAGCAGTGGAATGACTGCTGTCATTGAAAATTTCATGAATATATGAAGGCAAGGGGTGAAGAAGATATTTAATCTCATTTGTCCACTTCGAGTCTAAACCAATACTAACCCAATGTTCAGGTCTAACTCATTTTTTATGCTTGATATCGCTGTGCGGCCCGTCTTAATTTTTGCAACAAAAAATCGTAAATATTATTTGCAGTTTTTTTATTATATGCAGAGTGCAGTATGTTATTATATGGATAACCCAGGAATTAATGTTGAAATGAAAAATGGGCAGCACAGCGATAACAAGCGTATGAAGCTAAGTTAGATAGACTTGTAATAGACATAGGAGTTTAAATAAGAGTATGGGGGAACAACAATCAAAGTCACAGTTTGAAAGTTGTGAGAAAACATACAGTTTAAGGTGCAAACTCTTGAATTTATATTTATTTTGGCATTTAAGATCTTTGATGTAGGATGATAATGTGCTAGAGGATCAAAAATAAATTGAAATTCAAGTGGTTACACCTTAGAGTGTGTGTTTTCTCACAACTTTCAAAATATGACTTCGATTGTGTTTCCTGTACTCTTCAAATGTTTGTTCTGTCATCTGTCTTTCGACACTAAGGAATCACTCCAGTATCGTTACGTAGAGATCGATGTTTTTAACATGCCGGTAAAGGGGGGAGGATGTAAGAAACAAAAATTTATGTTGAAACTATTGCATTAAAGTTACCATTCCGTTCCGTAGAGAAGTAAAAAACAAACATCTTCCTCGATAGGGATTTCAATCACCCTTCGATGAAAGAAAACAGAATTAAAAATATACGCGTTAACGATTTACGGCACATTGAGAGAACGTCAAACAAGACATAAAATAGCGATAAGAAGCATTGCAAAGTGAGACAATACCATGTCATTCATTTCATACTTCTGTTAATAGAAACAGGTAGGGCCTATTTGCTGTTTCAACTTGTTTAAGTGTGTTCTGTCATCTTATATATTATTTATTTCGTTAAGAGATGATGTGAATATTATTTCTTTTTCATGCTTTTGTCTTGAAAAGAGTCGTACATAGTGAGACTATCTATTGAACTACTACAAATTGATCACGTTAAACCAATCAGAAGACGAGTTTCATTGAATGAAGTAGAAGGTGGACTTTCTAAGTATTTCATGGTACATTTTTACGTAACGAGAAACCGTAGGTCCAAAATTCCAAAAACATTATATATTTTTTAATCTGACGTACGCAATCAAATTGCTACATATGTAAGGACGGTGAAAACGGAAATGTCCATTGTAATTAAATGGGTGGTTCTACACTATAAATCAGCCGCTATATACGTATGTAGAGAGTGAAATTTTATTTCCGTATTACGCTATTTTAGTACTGATTAGTTTTTTCCAACATATTTGGATTGCTGAATCTTATTAAAACATAATTTTCCTTTTCCATTCCAATAAACTCCTTTTAAGAACGCATTTTCACAACCAGATCTTATTTCACTTTGTATCACTTTTTGTTTCAACGTTATCTTCCAAAATCAACAGTTAATCTATCCAGGAAATTCAATTATATCAATAAAGTGTGTTAAATGTTACCATAAAAAAAACAGTTAGTTAATTATTTTCTCTATGAACTTACTTCAATACGCTAAAAGAACTAAAATAAACTGTTTATCTTATTCTTCAGTTCGACGTCTTTAAGAGATACAGACGAGAACCATAGGAAGATAGAAGAAGTTTAATAATAGGATCCAATTGAGAACTAGGATAAGCTTATTCCGAAACTTGTCGAGAAAGTTTACTTGCTGATGAACATAGATTGGCATCTGTTTTGTAATAGATTATCAACGACTGAATAGCCTCCCAAGAAATTCGATTATGGACTGCGCGTTCGTAATGCTCTTGGCGATTCATCGAACAAACTGGAATAATACAGTGATTATTAAAAAAGAAAAGAAAATGACGAGTGTTTAGAACAATCTCAAAGATTAATGGAATGAACTATTTCTCGAGTAATGTACTTAAGACCTGAGAATGAACTCAAAATATGTTGTTTATTTAAGTTTCATCATAATACAATGAAGTACTTTTTCAAGTAAGTTAAAAACCACAGAATTTATGACAAAAGCAGCAGTCACTGGTAACAGTAGCGATTTCTTTGTATATCCTTGTGTATTCTTATTGGGGTGACTAAAGGAATTAGACTATAAGAACGAATGCCTGTGGATGTGAAGGTATAAATATCGAATTATTAAAATTAGTTTTACCTTACTGTACCAAAACACTCGCACAAATAATTAATACCTATGGCATACCAGTCATTGGCACTCCTCAAGTAGCAATAACTTATTTGCATAATTTACATAATGATGCATGCGAAGGGTTCTTTAAACATCCATCTAGTTGTGAAAGAAGGAAAACCCTGCAATAATTACAATATATCCATAAATAACTAGGGAAAATTGAAAGTATATTACTTAGCTCATTTGCTTAGATTTTGATAGGTTAGATTTGTAACTTAACGAAGCCTTCTTGAAATTATCATCTTAACCATGACCAATAACAAAGATTATGTGTTCGTGTGCAGAAGTCATTAAACAAACTATAAGGAACGTGTCGGGAACAATAACAGTTTTGCCAAATTATTCTCGACCTTATTTTTTTATATATACATATTGGGAATGCCAATGACTGGACAGTGCCAATTTCAGAACGTTTACCCTGCCTGGTGTTGTTAGATTTTTTATTTATACCGTAAAGCATAAGTTTCTCCTACGTACAATTGAAGAAAAATCTGTAATCTAAAGTTTTTTAAATTGCTTTAATCTTACTTGTTTGGATGCAATCAATGTATCAAAATTAACACACTTGAAGGAGAGTGTACTTCAAACTGGGTGTCTACTACTGCCGGCCTTCCTCAACGGAATATCCGTGGGCCTCTATTATTATTACTTTATGTTAGTGACTTACCCTCTCACCTTAACTATTGTAAGTATCGTCAATGTGCAGACGACACGCAAGTGTATTTTCAGATAAACCAGAAAATTTTGAACACGGACAAGCTCTCAACCCAATCAATGCTTGCTCCAAGCTTAATTTTCTAGCTTTAAAACAAAGTAAACCCTTAAAATTACTACTGCAGCTAAATTGGATCAGGTACTAAGAATATAGTTCCACCAACTATAGAACGTTTAGCGGTAAAAGAGTTTAAGAAGGCTAAGAATCTCGGATCATATTTGTCGGATACCTAACGTTGAAAGAACACATATCTCACTATACGACCTCTCTTTCCGAAGTCACTATACCATTGAAATCACTATACCATTCGAAAAATCACCTAAATGATATCATAAAACTGAGACTTATGGACTCGTTTGATCTTTCAAAACTGGTCTACGCCAATGTCGTATTTTCCAACCTAACCGAGGAATTACGCTGAAAACTTAAAGAGAATTCAAAACACTTGTCTCCGCTTCGCCTTTAACCTAAAATAAAAAGATCTCATAGCTCCGAACGAGAAAAGTGGCTTACTATTAACAACAGGAAACGATATCACATAGTATCAATAACGCATCAGCTCATTTAGGAAAACGAAACAAAATATATTTACGAGAGATTAAATTTCCCGAAAGTAAGAGAAAGGGTACAGAACTCGACTACTGATTCCTACAACAGCACAATCATGTTTAAGCAACCCTTCATTGTTACTGCAAGCAGAAAATGGAACAAATTGTTTTCCTTGCTTAAGAGAATCAAAGAAGTGAGGCATGCAAGAAACAACTGAGGCGTCCATTTCCAAACGGGTCCTTGGCCAAGCGTCATAAATGTTGGGAAATTGACAAGACAATTGTTATACACTTCTTATTTTTCGAGGTTAGGGCAAATGTGCAGCTTTGAATATCTTGCACGGTTGGGGAAATATTAGCTTGTGAATTTTAACAAGATTGCACTCGCATAATCGTGACGGGCCGAAATCATAAGTTACTAAAATGGTCCAGCAAAATAAAGTTTACCCAAGCTTTTCACATACGCTAGACCTCAGTTACAGAAAATTTAAGTCAAGGTAATCATATCTTAAACTGAAATTTGACTAATTCCGACTGATTCACTTAAATGAAGATGACTTAAGGTTTTGCATTTGAAGAAGTTGGTTTTATTTTGAGTAGTATCAGTCTTCTGTCATTTATTTCAACCCCAATAAACATGGCTTAGTCATAACAGGAAACCGGCTTAGTCATGTCCGCCCAAATTTACATTATTAGTTTATACTAATCAGACCATTCATGAGAAGATTAAAGTAATCGTACTTTATAAGGAGATTTGTATCAGATATGGACTTTCTACTACTATGGTAGAACCTTTCTACTACTAGAAAATCCTTTTCAACGTCATTTGTATTTTGACGTTTAAAATTAGTTGGAATTAAGATCCTTATTAACAAGTGATTATCACTGCTTTGATTGAAAGGATTTCTAAATAAATTACTATAATGTTTGTACTTTTCCTGATTATTAAACATTTTAATGTAATCTATTTTATCCTTTTCAGACAATTTGTCTCTAATGAAAGAGTTGATGAAAAGTGAAGTGCGGATGAATACACTTAATTCTGGTCAGGAACTATCTGTTTCGAAATTAAAGTCATTTAGTCATATCTACCCATTTGGATTAGTAATTGATTTGGGCTGTTCAGACTCATACAGTTTCTTAAAGGAGGTGAGTATAATGTATAGTTTATAATGTTTTAGTAAAAGGTCTTACAAGCTATGTTAAAAAATTACAAAATTTAACGACATACACACCAGCGTCAAGTTAGGGTCAGATACATATTCAAAATAGCAGATATGAAGGTTGACAATTTTTTTGCCATCTAAATAGCACATCAATTCCAAAAACAGAAGAGGGTGCACCTGGACGGAAACAAGGACAACACATACAACTAAGGGTCCTGTCCCAGAATACAGACAGGACAGCACTAATTTTGCCTCAAATGATTTAGTATCATATTCGAATTCATATATATATGGAGCAGATATTGTGGTTGAAATTTTTTTGCTATCTAAATATCGCTTCAATTCCAAAAACAAAAGTGGATGCACCTAGACGGAAACAAGGACTACATATACAACTAAGAGTCCTGTCCCAGCATACAGATAGGACAGCGCTAATTTTGCCAGAAATCATCTAGCATCATATTCAAATTTATATCTACGATAGCAGAAACTATGCGTGACAATTTTTTGCCACCTAAATAACGCATCAATTCCTAAAACAAAAGCGCGTGTACCTAGAAGAGAACAATGACAAAAATACAACTAAGGGTCATATCCCAGGATGCAGACAGGACAGCGCTAATTTTGCCCCAAATCATCTAGCATCATATTCAAATTCATATATATATGATATCATATACTATGGTTGAATTTTTTTGCCATATAAATAACGCATCAATTACAAAACGAAAGTCGGTGCACAACTAAGGAAATAAAGACAACATATAGAACTAAGAGTCCTGTCCCAGGATACAGACAGGAGAGCGCTATTTTTGCCCGAAATATTCTAGCATCATATTGAAATTCATATATATGATAGCAGATATTAAGGTTGAAAATTTATTGCCGTCTAAATAACACATAAACTCCAAAAACAAAAGTTAGTGAACCTAGACGGAAACAAGGACAAGATATAAAACTAAAAGTCCTGTCCCTGGGTACATGACAGGCCAGCGCCAACTTTGCCCGAAATGATCTAGTATCATATTCAAATTCATATATATGTTAACAAATTTTATGGTTGAAAATTGTTTGCCTTCTAATAAAGAATCAATTCCAAAAACAAAAGTGGCCGCACCTAGATGAGAACGAGGACACCACATAGAACTAAGAGTCCTATCCCAGTATACAGACAGGACAATGCTAATTTTGCGCGAAATACAGCATCATATACAAATTCATATATATGATAGCAGAAATTATGGTTGACACTATTTTGCCACATAAATAAAGTATGAATTCCAAAAATTAAATTGGGTGTGCCTAGACGGAAACAAGTACAACATATTCAACTAAGACTACTCTCCCGGGGTATAAAGAGGGCAGCGCAAATTTTGCCCGAAATGATCTTGCATCATATTCAAATTTATATATCTGATACCAGATGAAAACGTTTTGCCGTCTAAATAACGCACGAATTCAAAAGCAAAAGTGGGTTCACCTAGACGGAAAGAGGTGTAAGATATAAAACTAAGAGAGTCCTGTCCCAAGATACTGACAGGACAGTGCTAATTTTGCCCTTAAAGATCTAACATCATATTAAAATTCATTTATATGATAACAGATATTATGGTTGAATATTTTTTGCCATCAAATTAACGCATCAATTCCATGAACAAAAGTAGGTGCACCCAGATGAATACAAGGACAGTAATATAACTAAGAGTCCTGTCCTAGCATACAGACAGGACAGCGCTAATTTTACCTGAAGTGATCTAGCATCATATTCAAATTCATATATATGATAGCAGATATTATGGTTGACAATTTTTTGCGGTCTAAATAACGCATCAATTCCACAAGAAACGTGAGTGCGCCTAGACGTAAACACGGATAACACACAGAAGTAAGAGCTCTGTCACAGGATACAAACAGGGCAGCGATAAGTTTGCCCGAAAGGATCTATCATCATATTCAAATTTATATATATGATAGAAATATATTATGTTGTCAATTTTTTGCCGTTTAAATTACTCATCATTCCAGAAAACAAAACATGGTGCTCCTAGACTCAAACAACGACAACATATACAACTAACAGTCCTGTCCCAGGATACAGACAAGACATCGCTAATTTTGCCCGAAATTATCTAGCATCGTATTCAGATTCATATATATGATAGTAGATATTATCGTTGACAATTTTTTGCCACCTAAATAACGCAAGAATTCCAAAAATAAAAGTGGTTGCACCCAGATAGAAACAAGGGCAACACATAGAACTAAGAGTCCTGTCCTAGGATACAGAGAAGACAGCGCTAATTTTGCCCGAAACGATCTAGCATCGTATTCAAATTCAAATATATGATAGAAGATATTGTGGTTGAATAATTATTGCTATCTAAATAACGCATCAATTCCAAAAAGAAAAACGGGGTTCACCTAGACGGAGACAAGTACAACCCATGGAACTAAGAGTCCTGTTCCAGGATACAGTCAGCACAGAACTAATTTTGCCCCAAATCAACTAACATCATATTTCAAATCCACGTATATGATAGGAGATATTATGGTAGACAATCTTTTGTGTTCTAATTAACGCTTTAATTCTAAAAAACAAAAGTAGATGCACATAGACTGAAACAATTACAAAAGTGGATGCACCTTGACGGAAACAAGGACAACACATACAACAAAAAATGTTGTCCCAGGATACAGCAGGAAGTATCTAATTTCGCCCAATGCAAAAATTTTGGTTTTTTGATTCAACATATATGATCATGACCAGAGAAACGGTGTGCGTACATTTAAAAAAAAATATATCACAGGTGAACGTAGAAGAGATCAACAGAAATCAGACAAAATAAGAATCCTGCTCCATGATACACCAAGGAAATGTCTAGTTTCGCCAAAATTAAGAATTAGGGGTATTTGGATTCAACATACAGGATTCAATCCCGTGGAGCGTTACATATACATCCATAACTCCGAGAAACATCACGGGAGAACCTAGAAGAAACCCACAGAAATCCAACAAATCAAGAATTCTGCCCCAGGATATATACAAGAAAGAGCAAATTCCGCCCAAAGTCAGATATATCGTTATTTGGGTATTAAAAACAGTGTTATAATTTTTAGAAGTGTTATTTGTACCTACATACCACCCAGAAACATCACGGGTGTACCTAGAACCATGGAAATCCAACAATTAACGAATCTTTCCCATATAAACCGCATGGGCAGAGCTTCTTTCGCCCAGGTCAAAAATATAGGTGTTTGTGTTCGTCATATAGAATTCAAATCCAACAATTAGTCTAGACTTCTGTATAACTCCTAAATACTTTAATCTAGAACAATCTTTCGGAAATCCAACAGACAAAGAGACCTAACTCGGGATAGTCAGTAGGTCAGTACTTTCCGCGTAATTAAATAAATTTTCGTCTGATTATTACATAGGTATCAACGTTCAGAATGGGTGTTGGTACATACATCACACACGCAGAAATAAGGAGTGCATGCATTGTAGTATTGGGGTATATTGAGACAAAACTACGCCCAAGAGAAAACCCAGAACAACCCTTATCTAAAGCATCTCTCAAATTAACTCACAACTATTAATTTTCCTCATAGAATAACACTTTAAAGACTTACGGAATAAGATCCATCAAAGACACTTACTAACCTATAAGTAAGCCGGGCTGAAGTTAAATTCAGATTCACATTCAATTGAATGTGAATTTAGAAGGTAAATTCACGTTCACATTCACATTCACTTTCAAATGAGTTCTATCTTTGATACAAATTTACATTGAGATTCATATTCAGCTTCCGATTCATATTCACATACGAATGAACCATAACTTTGTGTAGAGCAAAATTTACATTGAAAATGAGATACAGATCACATTCACATTCAGATTAAAATTCACATTACATTCATCTTCCTAATAAAAACAATTCTTCGCTTTCTCACAATCAGCACCAATTAGGCTTAACGTGTTAATGTTCTAAAATCATTTCGTATGCGGAAAATATTTGGTTCAGATCGGGTGGTAAATGTGGTAACAACGTAGCACTAAATTTTCGTTAGCATCTGATTTTCCTAATAAATAAAATGGTTTTTCCATCTGCCTTAATTCCCACCATTCTCACTTGCAGTGTGCATGTATCAAAGACACATACGTGTGTAGAAAATATTCGGTCCAGATTGGGTGGTAATTGTTATGACAACGTAGCATTAAATGTTCATATATGACTTTTCTACTAAATGAAATCATTTCTTTCCTCTCCCTCAGTTCCCACTGTTCTCTTTTACAGTGTGCATATATCTTGGTCACTTCCGTGTGCAGAAAATGTGTGGTCCAGATAGGGTGGTAACAACGTAGAAATAAATGTTAGTATATAATTTTTCTAATAAATAAAATCGTTTCTTCCCTCTACCTCAATTCACACCCTTCTCATTTACAGTGTGCATAAATAAAGGTCACTTGCGTGTGAAGATAATATTTGGTCTAGATTCGGTGCTAATTGCCGTAACTGTATAGCATTGAATGTTCTTATGTGATTTTACTAATAAATAAAATTGTTGCTACGCTCTCCCTAAATTTCCTTCATTGTCAGTTAGAGGGTGCATGTATCATGGTCACTTACATGTGCAGAAAGTTTTTTGTCCTGATTGATTGGTAATTGTGGTAACAACGTAGCACTAAATGTTCGTATGTGGTTTTTCTAATATATAAAATATATTTTCGTACTCCCTCAATTCCCACCACTCTTACAACGTAGATATATCTAGATTAGCTCCGTGTGTAGAAAATATTTGGCCCAGATTGGGTGGTAATGGTGGTAACAACTTGGCATTAAATGTTCGCATCTGATATTTCGAATAAATAAAATGATTTCTTCGCTCTCCCTCAATTTCCTTCATTCTCACTTACAGTGTGAATGTATCAAGATCACTTAGGTGTGCAGAAAATATTTGGTCTACTTTTTGTGATAATTGTGTAACAACGTATCATTAAATGTTCGTATCGGATTTTCTAAATAATAAAATAATTTCTTCGCTCTCCTTCAATTCCCATGATTCTCACTTACAGTGTGCATGTACCAAATGGAACTGCGTATGCAGAAAATATTTGGTTCAGATTCTGTGCTATCTATGGTAACAATGTATCATTGAATTTTCTTTTGTTTCTAATTTTCATTATAAATAAAACAGTAGTTAGGGGGTACAACAGATAAACAAATCATCAAAATGTAATGAATATTCTGTAGATAAAATAATATTTAAGTAACTACCAGTTTACCATATTTTTGTAATACGCTACAAAATCTTTCTATATAACTATTAAAAACAAAATCCTTTCTGACCCGTCTTCGTTAAAAGGAAAATTGTATTAGTAGACATTTACGACTCGGAATTATAGTGATCAACCACTATAATGCACACGATCACTGTTGCTCACACTACGGTATTGTAGGCATTATTTTTTATATTTATAATTATATTAAGACACTGAACTATGTTTTAACGTTGTGGCGAGTGTTTAATATGACGAAGTTAGTGGCAAATCTGTAAAATGAACGAAAATAGAGAGAGTCAACTACCAAAGTAGTGAAACTATAAATGCTATAACAAACAGAACCTGAGAAGCTGATCAACTATATAAATATTTTTGAAAAGTAACGAAGTGAAATATATATATATATATAAAAGCATAAAATACAATATATTTAGAAAACAATAGCAACATACCTTGACATAAGCTTGACATCAATAATCTTTTCTTTCCAATCAGAATAAAATAACAATTGAATTTAAACAAAATCTAAAAAAACATCTTTAAAGCAGGAAAATCTCATCTATTGCCTTCCCAGGAGGCAACGTACCAAGAATAGGAGATACATTCCCTCGCTGAATTGCGATACTGAGGCGCTGGATTAGGAAGGTGGTCGCACGAACATCACCTGAAACGATCTGTATTCGCCGACCAACTTCTTTAATAAAATTAAGGCCTGCCGTGCCCCAAGTACCACTTGACTCAATTGCGATCGCAAATATACTGTGCAAGTAGATTAGAGTATTTTCGATTTTTATCGGCCTCTCTACGAATAGCAGCACCACCCGCTTTCAAAGAAGAATGAGTAACATTTGAAATGGCGAAAGTATCAGCGCAGGTGAAATCCCATAATAGAGGTCTTCCTCTTTTCCATGGAACTAGTGTCATTCCATCAGGTCTCTTACCGTCGGAGCGGCTGCAGCCAGATGGTTCTCGTACCGATGGTACATTAGCAGAAACTAGAGCTCTGAAAATGACAGCATTGACACTAGAATGACGCATGTGTCTACCAGCACTCCTGATACAGGTAAGACCGTGAAGGCCCCGTTGATCCACGAATGCTCCACAGGCTGGACAACGATGAGGTACACAGACGTGTGCTGCTCCTAAACGTAAGGCAACAGCAACCCGGAAGCTTTCATTCCAAAGATGTAGGCCAAGAGGAGGAGAAGGCAAAGCTTGGAGCCAAGCACCGGACTCAGGTGAATGCGCTGCTAGTAGCCTGGCTTTATCTTCAAGACAAGTAGCGGACTGTAGTAACTGTGATTGTGTACGTTTGATGATAGGATCGTCCCAAGAAGACTGAGAGCTATTAACATCCAAAGGAGGAGAATTTAAACCACTTAACGTAGACCATCTTGCTGAACAATGTTGAATAGAGGCGTCAGGGTCGAGGCAAAGGCCCAGTGGAAGGATAGACTCAACGAGACGACGAGAGCCATGGAAAGATGCTAAAAAGGACGGAATCGCCAAATCCATGGCCCGACGAATGCCAAGTCCACCTGACCGAACGGGTAGGGTAGCCTGTAACCAAGCCTTGCACTCAAAGAACAATTAAGGATCTATTCGAGGCCTGCCTGTAAAACACAATCGTAACTCTGTAACAAGGACTCTTCCCACCATGAAGGAGAACAACGTAAGAAGTACATTAATCGGGGGATGGAAAAGGAAGCACGAAGTAGATAGAATGCTGAATGTGCTGAAATCGAAGATAAGCGGAAAAGAAAAAGCCAAGATTAGAAATCTTCTCAATCAGTAGACTGCGTAGGGCCTCGGTAGAGATGGCGGAGCCAAGTAGATATGCTGAATCAGAAGTCATAAATCGTATTCCAGGAGCCAAGTCCATGAATCTTGAAAAAAGAGCATCGTTCTGGTCTTGCGGAACATTTAGAAAACTAACTTCACACTTCGAAAAATTCAGATGTAAGCCAATTTCTGAAGATGCATCCCGAATGTTAAGTAAGGTAGAAAGAACTAGATCTGGATCGTCCGCGATAGTGCCATCATCTAAATACCATAAGTTTAATTCAGTTGTTATAGAATTGACAATAGATTGTAGTGTAATTGCAAAAAGAGCAGGACCAAGGTGATCACCCTGTTGGACTCCACGTTGAGATAAAATGATGTCATCACCCAGAAAGAGATAGAGAGGTTGAGAATAACACTGAAAAACATAATGATAAATCAACGGGAAATCTTTTCGAATCACCTTTAACATGGCATCGCGATTTAATTCGTTGAAGGCATTGCGAAAATCAAGCTTTGCGACGGCTTTTGAACGAGGATGATGAGATGAAAAAGTAAATACGAGCGGCATGAACAGCAGCCTCGGCACCGTAAGGAACACATACTCCTAATTGGTGAGGGGATAGAAAAGTATTAACGGAATCACGAATTCGAAAACATATAATTTTTGCTGTCAAACGACGCCACACATTACCGATCGCAATGGGACGAATTCCTCCACACTACTTTCTTAAGGCGATCAAGGTGGCGTCAAAGAAAATTGGACGAACATCCATAGGTACTTCCCCAGAAGAGATAATAGAAATAAAATCGCATAAAGAAGTAATGAGTTGATCTTTTAAGCCAACATCATTATACATCAAAAGATCTTTAACAATCAAAGGACGAAGACCATCCAATCCACCTGCGGATCCAGAAGGGAAAGAGTTTATAGCTTTCAAGAGTTCGGAGGCAGACCCTCGAGACATTATGGAAGCAGGAGGAGGAGGATCCGGCAAAATAAAAGAATTAGATGGAGGTGGATTTTTTTCTTTAAATCTTTCAAGATATTGGCGTCTGGTGTAACTACTATCTCGTCGGAGGTAAGTAAGCGAACCGCACCACGAATATCTCCATCAACAATCTTGTTTTCAACCATCTTGATGTTGAAAGAATCAGTAGATGAGCTCGTTTTCCGTCATTTTGTTGAAGGGCAAGGAATTGCATCACGATGATTGTCGAGCCAACAACGAACTCCTTGCTTAACCCAAGTAGTGAGATTAGTCACATGATCAGACTGTTGTGGTACGCGCAGAACAGTATAAGGAAAGAAGAAAATGTCCATCCAGGTATTTACATCGTTTGTTCTGACCGCTTGACTAATCACTGCATGGAGAGCTTCCGCCACTGTAGAACGTGCACCTCTGGGGACTCGACGAAGAAGAGGAATAGAAGACTTTAATCTACTAAGCAACTTCTTAGTTTCAGATAGCGAGGACTTGAGGGCATTGGAATTGCTGTGGACGAGACTGGAAGACGATGCCGGAAGGAGAACAGGAGCAGTAGAGAATGAGACACTCGTTCTACTAGAATCCTGATGAGTTTTGCCAACATGAATAGAGAGTTCTCTTGAACTTGCAAAACATTTGCCGCAATGAACGCAAGAAGCCTCATTTGAACTCCTCGGTAACAAGGCATAAACACTAGAGGAGAATACATTATCCGATGAAGTCAACGTTTTGGTTCCCGAAGATGCTGCAGAATCAACACTCGTGCCCTCATTGACATCAGAGATCAAGGATGAATCATGTGGGAGAAAATTAAGAAAGTTCGATGAAGCAGCAGACATCGTTCAAGGAAACAAAGAATCTTTTAAGCAAAGTAAAACCCATTACACATTCAAATATTTGAAATGTAATTGTAATGTATATACTGTATATGTGTGTGCGGGATGAGTAAAATAAGTTGGCTAAAACGTTCGACAGCCCACTAAAGAGGGGAAAATGAGAGCAGCAGATGGTAGTCCTACTTCATAATTGCAAATGCAGAGTACTGGAGTGACGGGGAACAACTGAAACACTGAAAAAAGTTTACGCCCAATAAAAATAAAGTGTGAGAATTTTCAAGGAAAATAACACCTGTATCTGTATCTGGAAGCCAAATGAGAATTGTATTTAAGTCTATAGCACCTGAATTATGCATAAAGTGTATCCAGGTTGGGATGGAAAATGAATTGAAGGAAGAAGCAAAAATAGACTCATTTATAGTCCTGCTAAATTCGATGGAAGTAGCCCGAGTGGCCGACTTGCACTGGAAAGAAGAAAATCGAAAGGTAGATATGTCCTGGATAGAGGAGACGATGCAAAGGAATATTATTATCATAGCTCAAATGAAACAAGAAGTCAACCCTTTGAAGAAAAGTAAGGAAGAAATTGAGGAGAAATTAAAAGCGCTAACAGAGCGACAGAAAGTGATGGAAGATTGTGACCCACGAACCAGAACGAGATAATGAGCAGGAAGAATTAGCACGATGAGTTACAGCTGTAGAAGAACAGTTAGCAAACATGTTGGCATGCGGCAACGGTTCACCTAGCAAGATTCTGTTCACGGGGAAGAAATCAGATGCTGATTTGCAGAATGGAGATGCAAATGGAACCCGAATGGGAGGACCAGGAACGGTGAATGTTAATGGCTGATGTGATCCCACACTTCAGGACAGTAGAATAAATAATTGATTCCCTGAACAAAGAGAATAAAAACTGTCGCACAAGAAAAACGAGTCGTTATGAATCATACGGAGGCGATGACGCTAAGAGTGTATACACGGGAAATGATAGCGATTGCTCTTCAAGTATTGACTATCGGAGACGAGAGATTTGTGTGTTAAAGCAAGAGAGGAAGCGCCACAGAGAGCAAAGATATGAGCTGAAGAATGATAGAACAGATCATAGTCGATATAGCACCCTCCACATCTAGTTGACGGAATTGAGTTCTTGCACGACTTATGCAGCAGGAAAAATGGGCATGTCAGCTCGAGCATTCGTGAAACAATTCGAGAGTGAGGCTACATTAATGGGAGTACCCCGCAGTCAGTTGTTACGAATCCTACCTCTTGTTTTGAAGGGACATGGACTTTCTTGGTTCCATTCCAGTGCGAATGTATTCCATGTGTACGAGGACTTTTACTATTTTTTACTCCAATGATCTAACAAGTGCAAAGTTAACGTCGTTAAAACACACACCATACAGCACAAGATTTGATGGAAATTTAGAGAACTTCGTGGTGAATCGGCACAATGTGATTAGAGACACAAGCTTCAGAAGTCCAGATTTGTAGTGGCTTAGTCAATCTGATGCCACCGGTAGTGAGAAGAATTTTCGTGACTGTCCGATTTGACACTAGTTAAAAACCTGGAAATTGTTCGAGCATTTGAAGCTATTCCGGAGGAGATACATGAAAAAGTACCGTATTTTCCAAGTAAAGGATTTAAGGAAATACCAAAACTAGAATCCCGAAAGCCTGCTGAGATGAATGTAGTCATGCTCAGGACGCAATGACAAGCGATGATCAGCGACGATCATCTGAAGACGAACCATGAAATGGACGAGAAAGAGAGTGAAGGAGAATATATCGTTCTGTCCGAAGAAGATACAGGAGAGGTAGGAAACCTTGGTGTCGGAAGTATTCTTGCGATGGTAAATGAGCACCGGAGGATAGACTGACATGGAGTCGTATAAAGAGGATCAGAAAAGACCCGTGGACAAACGAGAGTCAAAAAATGGAACGGGCTCACCGAGTATGATGGTCCGGCAGACCGGTGACTTAAAGTAGAAAGGCGAGGAAGCAGAAAGAGGACCAACCAAAACTGTAAATAGTTGTAGATAGACCATAGATTATTCTAGAATGAGAGAAATATTGGATAAGTGAGTGCAAGGGAAGCGAGTGCCTGGAAGAGATGTGTAAGAATGACGATGAAACGAAGGTGAGAACAAATAATAGACCGATGAGACTATTAGATACTTTGATTTACGGATTATTAGATTATGGAGCAGAGGTCACACTATGCTCTGAGGAATTTTAGAAGAGAATAAGCGGTGTGCTATTGCGCCGTAAGATTCGAACTAAGAAGGATATCACATTAATTGACTTTACTCGGAGAAGAAAGACCCATGTGTAAGGCGATGTGGTGTTACCTTTCGTACTAGATGTAAATCTATATTATCGTTGTCTAGTAGTCCAAGAACTTAAGCAGGATATTGTATTAGGGAAATATTCAACGCTCAAATTGATTTTACACGGGAGAAGATCCGTGGAGTCTGTGTTAAGATACCTATGGTAAACGGGAATAGAAAAGATGTGGAACAAGGTCAGATGAAGGAGATAGTCAGTATGGTTGACACAAGGACGGAGTCACCCGAGAAGATGACAATTTTCCCGACCCCCGAGATCTTTGTAAGATGGAGTGCAAGTGTGAGGTCAAACAAGTCAAAGAGTATATGCAAAGGTGGGACTAGATGCTAACACGGAATACCGAAGAGTGGGAAAGGCTACGCACAGATCCGTGCTACCCGGAAAACGAAAATAAAAACCTGGCTATGCAGCTTGTGGCAGCAGAAGGAATATGCAAGGTGGAAATTGATAAATTGGATTGTCCGCGGATAAAACCACAGGAAACACAGAAGAACCTTGTAGACGAAGGAAATTTCCAGGAGAAGTGCGCCACGGAAAATGAAATAAAAGCTGCTATGGATTGAGTTGACGCGTCACCGGAGGACAGAGAAGCGCTCTCCCATGTGTTCACCGAGCATCGTAGGGTATTCACAAATTACCCAATAATGTTACAATAATGTTACAATAATTGTTACAATAATGTTAAACCCACCATTAAACCAAATTCCTTTCTGTCACAGTCTCAAGATTAAGGAACAGATCAAGGAATTGCTTGAGCTCGGCAGCACAAAATCTATTCTTGAGACATCGTACCAACTGACGAATGACTACAGAGAAAAGGGAGTCCATAGTTCATTGGAGAATCCCCTGACTGGACTGGTTGGAATGTTTGCAATCAGGAAGATAGTGAAAAGAAGTCATGAATTCGAGTGAAGTAGTGGAGTGAAGTAGTGGAAGTGAAGTAGTGTTATATCTATAAACACGGTAAAGGGGCTGAACGATCCAGGGATCAAGAGCCCGTATGGGAACCATATGTCACGACCACCCAGACTGCATTGCTGTTATATTTTCTCGTTTTTAAGGAGTCCGGGAGATGGCACGTGACATTGTCATATTTCTAAATTCCTACATTTCATTGTTACAATATATTATTGCTTCTTAGCGGGAAAATTAATATTTTAAGGATAAATTGAGAACTAATATACCCAGGAAATAAAGGGGGAAAAGATCAAATGTCGGGAATAATTAGGAGAAAGCTGAATTTTAACCAGTTGTTACATCATTACTAGAGGTGCATTACCGCAAAAGTTCCCGCCCCTCCTCCTTGTGCTTCCCCCAATCCCCCCGGAAATACAATTTTACAGACTTTCAGAAATTGTATTATATCTCCGTAACCAATAGACATAGCCAGTGTTCGATTTGTGCAATTTCGAGACAGGGGGAAGAATTAGTGAGATATCCAGTGTTCGATTTGTTATAAATTACGAAGGGAGCGGGGGATCCTATAACTAGTAGTTGCTGGTAAGTTTGAACCTATTACCTATTTGGGTAGAAATACAAAAAAATGTTATCCTTAGTTGGGATGATATTCGGGATCAACAACTGGGTATGAAATTCTCCGACAACAGGGAAAATCAACTTCATCCCCCCCCCCCTGGCAAATCAAACACTGGAGAAACGTATAATACGGTATCTTGGGATCGTCCATATCCCAGGCTAGAAGTAAACAGAGCAAGATAATATTTTTGCAGAGAGGGGATAATCCCAACCATTCCCCGCTACAAATCGAACACTGGACATAGCGATATAACTCCTTTTTGTTATAATTCCTAGATAACAGGCTACAAAAACTGTTATCATGCGTGTTGCGCTATTGCTAGTAGTTTTGCCGTAATTTAGATCCAAAGCGCAAACTAAGAATATTTTGCTCTCAATATTTACACTTTTTACGGTGTAGCTTGTTTTAAATTCACAATATCAAAAACCTGTTCGAATGAAAAGTTGTTACCTGTTTCATAAGCTTTAAGATGATGTATATATCAATATGTTTGAACAATTACTGTGTTGGCTATTGAGATATTAATGACGTGCAATAGCGCGTGAACATTGTTTTCCTTCTATGTGTGCCCTATCCGCATTAGGCAGTTATGAGCTGTCGACGATTATAACAATCCGTCTCTGCTGTGCAGCTGTAAGTAAAATAGGTTATTGGCAGTGTTTTTGACAGCCTTTTTATGTGATATATTACGTACCCAGATAGCATGCCAACCTGCAACAAGGTTGTCAGTTACTTACTTCGAGCTTGTTCAGCTTGATATTGTGTTGAACTTATTAAACAAGCATGAAATAAACTTGTTAGAAAAATAAGTAGCTTGGTAGTTATAACTAAGCTAATTCAAGCTTGTTGGAACCAGCAACTATGCGAGGAATCTTGTCAAACTTTAAATTCATTTTATTTTCTTTGTTGTGCTTTCACTGTGGTCTCAGTGCATTGAAGTTTCATCACGTGCCAGGCCTATTCCAACGTTGTCTAATCTTCGCCAATTACTAGAGGCGCCTACGATCTGAACTTGCGATCTCATGGACTAAGTATAAGCAATGTTTCGAATTCGAACTCGGGCGTGTGATTCCGTGGTTTAGTGACTACACCATCGGATTGGTGTGCCAATGGCCCTCGGTTCGATTTCAACCTAGAATAACTTTTTTTATTTTTGTAAGAAGTACACTATATTTTCCTTTCTTGTCCTGACAAGGATACCTCAGCTTTGATTTCTGTAAACTAGAGTGCTTGATGCAACGTTGTTTAAACCTTTTGGCTTAAATTGCTAAACGCGAATCAAGCCATCACTCCACTTGTCAAAGTAAGCTTGATTAACTTTTGAGTCAGGTTGAAATTGTTATTTGGGTAGTGAAATAAAAGAAGGCACTATGAATTTTAAGCTATTTATTTGTTCAACCTCCCTTTTTCCTCAATCCATTCGGGAAATATCGCCAGTCGAAAAGAAGCGGAAAAAAGGAGAAAATATAATAATCTTACACAGAATTACCATTTCATACTCATTGCTATCGAATCCAGTGGTTCATGGGGGAAAGAAGGCCTCAACTTTTAAAAGAAATAGGCACAATCACACAATCATCTGGTGATGATAGAGCAAGCACCTTTCTTATCCAAAGAATAAGCATGCCAATTCAAAGAGGTAATGTAGCTTCAATCCAGGGAGCCATACCCAAAGGCAAGGAATAAGATGAGATATTCCTACTGTAATTTTGATTTATTTGACGGAATGTTTGTCACTATCCATCATTATAAGTAGGTAACCGTTAACATGAAGCCTACCGTTGTAGCAGATGAAATGTGTCCTGAAGGAGCTGGACCATACATGGAGATGGAAGAGGTAGGAGGTTCTGATGGCCTGTTTATGTGTTTGGCGGCAAATGAGAAAGCAGTTCATACAGACTTTTTCAATGATTTCGAAGACATAGTTTGATGATGACAATCTGCATTGATTGTGATGGTGGCCTTCCGAATCTTCTGAACTTAATTTCTTTGCCAGAAATTATGTTTCTATATATATATATATATATATATATATATATATATATATATATATATTTTTTT
>JAGDQP010005208.1:61583-79918 GCA_022664845.1 Lepisma saccharinum
ATATTTATTAGAAATACAATAAAAGAAGAATGGTTGATTTTGATTTATTATGTCCTCTTAGTGGGATATAACTTGAAAGAGAAACTGTAATCGTGAAAAGGGAATTACGGAAATTACTGATGTAAATTTGAAACGAAACGATGAAGTGCATGAAAAGTTGGAAGGAGAAAGAACTATTCAGGTTTACAGTTCATCCTTTCTCCTACCCTATTCCGGTCGGAGCCATAGATGCCTGAAGGTCGTAATTCAATTCAATTCAATTGAACATTTGTGTGACGATGATGAGTAGCTGAGTTTTCTACTTTGATCGGCTGTCAAACGCAATGGCGTGTAAATAGTACTAGGATGCACATTTATAAATTATACTGGTATTATGCACATCGATTCACTCTTTTCATAGTTACTAATAAGATTGTTCATGAAGCAATTCCATCCATATTGCTTGTTTAATCCTATAAGCTACAACAAATTAAAGGGGTAAATATTAATATAGTGAGTTGCTTGTTGAGAGTACCGACACTTTTAAATTCATTGAAATCCTCAAGCACGTTATTAAGGCCACTTCCGCCATTTCTCTTTGTTTACCAACACAGACTGATACCTTATAGATGGAAAGAACCACTCTGAATTCGTTGAAAGTTTACCTGAGTCTTAATACTGGTACTAGGTGTAACACATTTGATCCCTTCCATAGCATGGAACGTACTTAAATTATTCAGCGAGCGGATATTTACATCTGTGTTGTCAAACACATGCTGATGAAACATTTTAATATTAATACTTGATAGTACTACGTTGATGAGAGAGGTCATGTAAACATAAGTTTCATGATATGATGCGGAGACTCCAATGGACGGTAATAGATTGAATAGATATTTTGATCCATATAATTGGTGAAGGGTTAATACTAGACTTGTTTGCATCGGTGACAGAATAATATTGGTCTTACAGCTGTTATTACAGCATGGTTTATCACAATGCACTTCGTGTTAACTTTCTGTTATTCAGACGCTTTCTTCTTTGTCGTTACACTCTGCATAAAAAGCAACAATGAAATTTTGCCCATCAGACTTGCTATCAATGAAATCTGGGTATATATTTCAGTCATAAGCCATCCTCTGTATGTCTTCTCGCATGATGTCGGCTACATCTAATACTATCCTTAACCGTCCAGTAGGAGGGTCTGTTTTCATGTCGTTATATCGCTGAGACATGATTTTATGAGCCGTATCCAATAAGCAGAGTACATTTTTCTTTCCAGAAACATTTGAAACAATTATCCGATCCTTAAAATGTTCTTAAATATGTTTGTCTGCACATGACAGCCATCCTCTTGACTAGATACAAGTGTAATAATATATTTTAATTCATTCAAAGTATACTGGAATTCGCCAGTTTTATATGTACTCACATAACATACAAAATGATTTCCTCTGTTTCTACTTTAGTCAAGCCAGGAGTTGTCCAATCGGTTTACTTCTTAAGAAATCTCTGGAACCGTTACCATGGCACTGCACTCCTGGTACCACAAGATTACTCACAATAAGAAACCTAGCCCTTACCCTTTCTGCCCGCTTATCATTTCTTAAGTCACAAAAGATTTTCTCTAATTTCTAAAGTAACAATCATGTGAAAATACTTCATGTGTTTTCATGCAGTTTTATTAGTAAATTCTTTTCTACAAATGAAACAATTTCTTTTTAAATCGAACGTTGCCTCTGAGGTCCTTAAAAATGTTGAAGATTTTGAAAGATGAGATGTTTGTCGGTCTGCATTGATTTTTAATCAGCGTTGATACTAGTATGCCTTGTATAGTTCTGCATGCATCCACGCACTGTGAACCCGAATAGTACCTTCTATTTCCAACTTTTCGTGCAGTGCCTCTTTTGATTTCACACTAACCTCAATAATGTCCATAATTCTCTTTTAACAATTACAATTTCTCTTTCAAGATATTTCCAACTAAGAGCACAATAAATCAAAATATACCATTCTTCTTTCATTGTATTTCTAATAAATAAGTGATTTGTTATGTTCAATGCATTATTTCCGCTACGTAAATTTTCACAAGATGCTGAAAAAGTTTCTTTAAAATGATAACGGATTACTACGCTCAGTCAAAAAATAATAAATATAACCTACAACATTCAATTGAAAATACCACATCTTCAAAGGTAAGTTTTACTATAGACTGAAATTACCAACCAAAATGTAATTTCCAAATAATAGAAATATGACTAATTTTATCGTTATAAATTCTATGAGGTTCCATTTTCTCTTGTTGAGTGCAGAGATAGCTTACAATTCATGTACCTACATTCTTTCTCTTTGTTTCACTACCCACGTACCAATTTTGACGTGAGATAACCTTGTTTTTTTAATTAGGGACCCTCATAGCACCCCCACCTCTTTGCAATGTTTGCATCAAATCCACTTCGCGTGTCTGAAGGACATCAGCGAACTAAAGGTGTTGTCCGTTGAACTTGGGGTGGGCCATTCCCAATTGTCTCCCAGTCTCGACCCCTGACGCGACGTCGAGGCACGGAGTTACAGGACCTGATTTTGCATTTATAAATAAAGAAGGGTGGAATCGGGGATGTTTCTTTTTAGTCCAGTTCCCGGTGGACAAACCTGGGCCTTAGTTCCGCGTTGGGGAAGAATGAATTTACTCTATTTTCTTTTTTGTTTTCCTCTATTTTACATGGTATGTATAAAACAATACATATAGACTTGAGTCATTTCCATTCATGAGCGATTTGATTGTGTTATGTTTTGTTTAGTTTAACTTTTATTAAGATAGTTTATTTTATTTATTATTTTCATGCAAAATGTTTGTTTCTTATGGTTTTATTTGTATCCTGCTTATCACTCTTCCTCCATTCATACTGGTTTTGACTCAATTTAATTATTTTGTTTTGCGATTTAATTTACCCTTAAATATTTAGTTTTCTTTTCTTATCTGCTCCTATGTTTAAATTTAATTGCTTATCGGTTCAGAGATTATTCTGTTATTTACATAGGTCATGTTTTGAGTTCCCTCCATTCCCTATATCCTTACTTTCTAATCCCCTAATTTGATACAAAAACATTTAAAACAAGTAACAACATTCATCCATCTCATTCACGCTTAAATTCAGGAGAATCAGCTTCTGAGGAATTGGGCCTCCGGGCAGCAGGCTACCTCCTCCATATCCTCTGATCGGGGCTGATCCGGGGGTCCCCCTCCTCGTCTTCTTCTTCTCCGCACCATCACCTTCTTTCACATCACACTCGCATCACAACACTACACATATTTCACATATGATCGATATCCATCCAGAGTTTATGCTGTCCATACCAGTGGTTGGCAGCGCTCTGGGGGTGACCTTATTTCTTCCTGCTTAGTTCCACATCCGTATCACGCAATTTCACACTTCCTTCAGGGGATACTTATGCAGACCATAGCCGTAGATAAGATTGAAAATCCACACAGTTTGTATGAAACCGCATTTGTTTTCTTCAACTTGTCCCCCTTTTGGGCTCATTCATTCCCATTTGCTACTTCACGCACACGACACACGACACGAACGACACTAACGAAACGTCACGACGTCCGTTCCTTACCATACGTCACAGAGTAGTATTTTTCATTAAGTGTTCCTATTTTACATTTCCTACGCCACTCTAACCGTCATATTAGTTATTCACATTTTAAATCCTATTTACAAAATCTTGTAGGCGGATGTATGAGATCCTACTTGCCAGGCTATCCAGGGAGTTTCTATGTTGTTTATCTTTTATTAGCTCCTCCAAGGGTCTGTTGTTAAGTTCGGCTCTTAGGTCTATTATTTGTTGTCTTTCTTTTCCATTTGGGTCTGTCCGATCGCGGGACCACATGTTCAGGAGTGGAGAGTTGTCCACACTCACAGTTTGGAGTATCCGTTATTCTCAACTCATATAATTTCTGCTTGTACGGCCCATGGCCACTTAAAAGCTGTACCATTCCTTTAGATGGGTTCCATTCTTCCCATCTTAATCTCTCTGAAACATTGTCGATGATGTTGAATAGCCTTCTTGATTTTGTGCTTCTTTTCCAATATCGTTGCCATTTCTCTACTATTTTGTTCTGAATTTCCTCCTTTGAATTTATTATGTCACCCAAAATTTCTGTTGTCCTAATTAAATCCTCTTTTTTATGTCAATATATTGTTGCTGTTCTAATAACCTCCATGTGGAGAGGTGCAACTTAAAAAATGATGTTCAAGGCACTCCTGGCACCGTCCTATACGCCCCAGACAGTCTAAGCAAGACCCTCCTCTGCGCTCCGTTTATCCCTTCTGCCAATTTATTATTTTCGTTTAGCCAATAAATATGGCTTACGCTGGCACCATATGATCCTTTTGCATTGATGATTTTGTCATTGTATAGTTTCAATAATCGTATTGGTAAGCCATATTTATTGTTTGCTATTGTCGCCAACTTGTTCTGAACTTCGAATATTCTATTTTCAATATTTTCTTGTGTTCTCCAAAATTTAATTTTTCATCTATTGATTCCTAAACGTTTAAATGATTTTTCTCTTTGTACTGATTCATTATTATATTTTATGATAGGATTTCTTTCCAATTTTCTTTTAAAAATCACGTATTTAGTTTTTTCCATAGATATAGTGAGTTTGTTGTTGACACACCATTGTTTGACTCTTATCATTGTTTTTAGCTTTTCCCTCCATTTCTCTTCAGGAATCCACATCTACCAGAATTGCAATATCATCCGCATAGGCGAGAACGGAGTGTACTTCCCTCATATCATGTATGCAGGGGTCTATGCAGATATACCAAAATATTGGCCCGCATATAGAGCCCTGCGGACATCCCTTATTTGATGTTCTTGTTATTTTCTCACCTGGAGCACAGAGGTTCACTATTCTACTACCGCAATAGTCCCTAAGTACTCTCACTAAATAAATGGGTATTTTCAACCTGTTCATGTTCTTCAACAGAGCTGCCCACCATAGGTGATCGAACGCTCCCCTAATAACAATATACATTGCCACTACATATTTGTCCTCCGCCTCCATTATTCTCTTACATAATTTATTTACCGCATCCTGTGTCAAATTACCTTTCCTAAAACCAAATTGATCGTTGTCGTCTTCTAGCCCCTCTCCTGCTGCTTGCAATCTATTTATTATAATTTTTTCAAATATGTTTTCCAATTACATTGAGGAGACAGATGAGCCTATATGAGCGCGGGTTTTCACGTTTTCTTTCCTGGCTTTTAAGCAGTATTATTAGATTTCCTTCTTTCCATTTTTTAGGAAAGCGTCCCTGCCTCAAACATTCGGCGAAGAGTCTTGTCAGATATGGAAAATATGTATAATTTTCTTATATATTTCCGATTTTAGTCCATGAGGACCTGGAGCTTTTCTATTTTTAGTGATCATATTGCCTGCTCAACTTCTGAGTTTTGTACTTCGTCATTATTTTCTTCATCTTTCAGTCTTATTATTTTCCGCAGCTGTTCTTCCGTTTCCGTTCTTACCCTCTGTTGTTCTTCAATTTCTTCCTCTTCATAATCTTTAGGTATTAGTTCTTCCATTAATAATTTTGCCGAGTCCCTCCAGTCCTTTGTGTACGTTTCATCCGTTTCCTTTAGTATTGACGATGTGGTTGGTTTAGTCTTTTCCATGCATAGTTTATATGGTGCACCCCATGCTTCCAGAGTTAAATTATTTTCCAAAAGCTTTTCCCATGTTTCATTTTTCCTGGTGATTATTTTTCTTTGTATTGTTTTTTGCATCTCTATACAGTTCTAATTTCCTATTTCTTAGCACCGGGTCCCTGGCCGGTTGGTAACTTTTTCTTTTAGATCTGACAATCCTCTTCAGCTTTTCTAATTCCCCGCACCAGAATTGAACTTTGTTCTTATTATTATTCTTTTTGCTTGATGGACATGCTTCTGCAACCGCACAATCGGTTCTGCGTTCTAGTTCCTCCGCGAGCTGATCCAAATCGGTCCCCTCCGTCACAGGTCTTATATTCTTCCAGCTTTTTCCAATCCATCTTCATCAGATTGTATACGGGTCGTTTTGTTCCACGGCAGTGTTCCGTGCTGCGTTTTCATTCTGCGTTATTTTAAATTTTATTATATTATGATCACTGCTTGTTTGTCCATCCAGTACCTGCCAATTATGTATATCATTTAGTAAATTAGGTAAGGTTAATGTCAGATCTATATTAGTCTCTGCGCCCGCTCGGTTCTTATTTGTTGGTGGTTGACTTTTGGTATTACATTTTATTAAGTTATTTACCTCAATCAGATCCTCCATTAATTCTCCTCTTCTCGGATGTCTGTCATTTTTTATATTACTGTGCCATAAGGGCGATTTTCCTTTGCATCCATTGTTATGATTATATTCCTATTTCTGTATGCATTAATTATATTTTCAAGTTTATCAACAAATTGATTTATTTCACAATACATACTTATTATTATCTTTTTATTGATTATCAGTAATTCCGTGCATGCAGTTTGTTCACCTGCAAATTGGGATATTTCTATTAGTTTAATATCTTGGTTCAGAGTTACAATAGCTGCTTTTGGGTAAGCTACATTCACGACTATTTCTGCCGATGTTAGAATATTAATTACTTTACCTTTTAAGGTGTATGGTTCCTGGATGCATAATAAATCAGTCTCCATTTCCTCCAGTAATTTTCTTAATTCTAGACCGACCATTCTTAAGCCCTGGGCGTTTATCTGCAACACAGAACACTGCCCAAGCTGCATTTATGTTGGATATTTTGTATACACATAGCAGTGCGGACACGGCTCCTTTGGATCCAGTAGCACCCTGCCATGCGCTCTCACGAAATCGAGATAAACCTCCTCAAGCTCGAAGACCTCGTCTCTTCTGGCGAAGACCTCGTCTCTTCTGGCGAAGACCTCTTTAATTAACTTCATGAGTCCGCTTGGGTCGGTCGGCAGACCCTGGCGCCTCAACGAGATTCTGTACACTCCATCTGGTACAGGAAAGGTTATTTTTTTCCATTGCCATGTTGATTCCTTACTATATGCCTTAACGCTATAGTTAGAATTTGTGGGTCCTCCAAAATAGCCAGATTGTATCTATTTTTTCGGTTGCCTACGTCCATTCTCTTCTCCTGTCAATCTCCCCGGAAAAGCCTGGTGTATGAAGTATATTTATGAACTTTTCTTGTGATATGAATGTTTGTAACGACTAACTATTTTGTCAACAGAATTTGTTGAGGACATCCAGGTTGGTCCAAGATCCGGAAGTTAGCCTTGTTTATTATTGTATCTGTTTTGCTTTTCAGAAACTTTGGATAACGCTTTCGTGTTAGATATCATGGTTTGTTAGCAGCTAGATATATTAATGTTAATGGAATTTCGAGATGCAGATTTGAAGTACAATATGTTTAACTTAATATATTCCAACGACTTAGCTCATACATAGCTGCAATATAATAAATGTGGATGCACTTTAGATACTCTATCGGCCGTATTTCCTTATTTATATGTTTAACTTAATAGATCCGAACCCAAAGAATAGCGAAACACCTGGCTTCTGTTGTTCTTCTTCCTCTTCATCACTTTCTTTTCCATCTATGTTTCCTCTCCTGTATTAAGTTTTACCATTTCTTCTACTTGTTTTTCACCAGGAAGGAGTCTTGAAAACCAGGCACTCCATCTTTTCTTCTTTTCAGTCTGCGTGCGTGCTGATTTCCTTCGTATCCACTATTTCTTCTTTCTGCTCCATTCCTGCTTGTGTTGGTTCCTGCATTTTGGTGTTTAATTCTATGATTTTCTTTCTCTCTCTAAATTCTATTAATCTAAATGTATCTCGTTTTTTGCGACGAATATTTAATTTTTATATTTTCTATCGGTGTTGGTACCTCCTCTTCTTCTTCCTGTCTATATTTGTTAAATTTATTGAGAATCCTCCTACTTTTTGCTCTTTTCTTTCTTCTTTTTCTGCTTCTACATTTTCTTGGTTCATGTAGTATGCTACAATTACTTTCTGCATACGAGATTATTTTCCTAAAAATTGTTTTCACTTATGAACATTTTAAAAATTATCATGTTATTTTCTTTTTCGTTGTATTTGTTAAATTTTTCCATTACATCTTTTGGGTCATGTCTCCACAGTCCCATGCTGAGCGCTGATATATTTGTCTCAATTTTTTATATTAATCTGCAATTCCTGCAACTTGGGCAGTACATCTTCGAAGCCCTTCAGAAGGTCTTCTTTCGAGGACTGTACATGTATGAACCTACATCATAAGTCATTCTCAGTATAGTTTATTATTAATTCCTTTCCATTGCTTCTATTAATTACGAATGTATTCGTCATTTTCAGAACAAAAACCTCATGCGACTCAACAACATGCCGTGCAAAGCCCATCGGGAAGGTCGCCAGGTTGGGATTAATGAAATGTAGTATTGTTTGTTCTGATTTTTTTAAATTTAATTTGCCTTTAGTTATGTTATCGAGTTCTCTCTATTATTTTTTCCAGGGTTTTTCCTTAGCTAATTTATGAATCTTATCTCTTGTTCTTTATCCACCCATGTCATTACCTTTATCCGTGTTTTCTCAAATTTTGATAGGTAAAGGTCTTTAGCCATAGTTTGTTATACTGACATTCCTCGCTAGTAGGGTCTGGTAAGTTTTGCACTCCTTAAAATTCTCTACCTTGCACTCTTTTTCCGCATTTTGCACGGTATAAACACTCTCTGGAATTGTTTCTTTGGACATGCTTTTTTTATGGATCTTCTCTCCGCAGTGTGCGCAGACCTCGTCACCACTACAAGATGGAGTGATATAACCTAGGTTCCCACATTTGAAGGACTTGGTAACCACCAAATAATACTTTATTGAATGTCCCGTATAATTGATATATATTCTGGGCCACCCCAGCAACGCCTTCCTCACCTCTGGAGATACCTCTATTACAACGTGGCAAACTCTCTTACATTTTGGGCCAGTCCTGAATCTTACTTTGGTTTCTCTTATTGCCTTCTCTGCAAGCTGTTGATCATTGATGTCTGCCCTCACTACCATCATTGTTTTTCCTATGTAAATCGAGGCTCTGATTTTGTCTTTTTCCGGGTTAATTGTGTTTACCAAACTGCTTTTCAATTGGGCCATCATCTCTGCACGCTTCGGACGAATGTAGAGAGATGGTTTGCCTTTTTGACTGATTTCCTCGATTTTTTGCTCCCTCTCGGATACAGCCGGTCTCTTGAATGCCTCCGCAAAGGCCTGTTGTTGCATTGTTGTTTTGTTTATTAAACGTTGCTTGTTTTTTAACAGTTCAGTTTTCCTTTCTTCAAGTTTTTCCATGTTGTTTTCCTGTTCTTTTTTCTCTCATTCTCGAAGTCCAGTCTTAGTCGTGTTTCTGCTCTTGCCACTTCTACCTTTGCCATCGCTTGAATTAATGCCCCGTTTTTCTTCCTAAGATGCATATTCTCCTCTTCAATTCTTTCTGTTTTACTTTCGATTCTTGCCATCTTTTTTGCCTCCGCTATGTATTCCTCATTTTGAGTACGTAGTCGACCCAGTTCTTGCTCAAAGAACTTTGTTTGTTCTGCCAGGGCTACTTCTCGTCCTTCTACTTGCTGTGACGTGGGGATTTGTTCTGTTTCTTGAAACCATTTTTCCTTTTCAGCAAGATGGGATTTTCTTTCTTTCGTTATAATTTCCATCAGACTCTCATTCGCATCTTGTTTGTTCCGCTAATCTGCTTTCCAATAAGGTTATTTTTGTGAGGTACTTTATGAGCTTCAATTCTATCTTCTTAATTGGCTCCTTTCCTACCTTAAATTTAGTAAGCATTCTATTTTCTTTGTAAATTTACTATACTGCAAAAGTAGTTTCTCTTGATTCTCCTCCTGCTCATCATCGATCGTCTCTTCTTCATCTTTCTTTCTTCCTTCATCTCTACTTATAACCCCTTTTTCTTCATGCCGCGCATCCGCGGGTAGATTATAGTTCACTTTCTTCCTCTATCCCGTCTGCCTAGTGATTGACTCCTATCTATTGCCTGGCTTCTCCCAGCTAACTAACTCCTCCCTGGAGGTGTTCTTATCAGTGGCGCGCCTTCCCTTTTCCCTTCCTCTTTCGCTTTTTTCCGCCTTCAATTTCCTGCGTTCTATCTCAATGTTTCTCCCTTTTTAATTCTTCCTCTTGCTGTCTTAGAACCTCCTCTTCTAGGTTATAGCTGCTGCGCGGAGTAAGTGGCTTATCCGGATCAGCCATATCGCGCACGGCGACCCGTATCCATCAGAGTTCTATTACTACGATTAACCGGCACCAACAAACACGCCAAACACCCGAAACGAAAAACGCACAAAACACACTTCTTAACTTATCAGAAGCATCCCCAGGACTGCAGGTCAGTTTCCGCTTCACCCAAGAGGACAGCAACCAAAAAAGGAGAGAGAAAATGAAAAAATAAAAACTCCGGGCATCTTCAGATGACGACGATGATGATAGGTGATCGAAAAGGTGAAGAAGTGATGAAGTGGTGAAACAATGGTGAAAAATCATGAAAATATTATTTTATTTTATTTTGAAGAGGTGATTGAAATGATGTAAGATGATGAGGAGGTGAGAGTTGATTTTATTAATGAATAACCTTATTCCAAGCCTACGTGCTATCCGGGTCCGTAATATATCACAAGAGAAGGCCGTCAAAAAACTACCAATTAATTACCTATTTTACTTGCCTCTACACAGCAATAACTTTATGGTCATAATCGTCGACAGATCACAACTGCCTAATGCGGATAGGGCACATATAGAAGGATAAGCATTGTTCGCGCTCTGTTGCGAGTCATTGCTACCTCAATAGCTAACACAGTAATTGTTCAAACATATTGATATATACATCATCTTAAAATTTATGAAGCAGGCAACAACTTTCATTTCAAACATTTTTTTGATATTGTGAGTTTAAAACAAGCTACACCGTAAAAGTGTAAATGTTGAGAGCAAAATATCCTTACTTTGCGCTTTGGATCTAAATTACGGCAAAACTACTAGCAATAGCGCAAAGCATAAGATAACTATTTTTGTAGCCTGTCGTCTAGGAACTATAATAAAAAAGAATCATATCGCTATGTTTATTGGTTTCGGAGATATAATATAATTTCTGAAAGTCGGTAAATTTGTATTTCGGATTGATTGGGGGAAGCAGAAGGGGGAGGGGCGAGGACGTTTGGGAGAATTCACCTCTGGTAATGATGTAATAACTGACCAAAATTCAGCTTTCTCCTAATTATTCCCGACATCAAATCTATATTTCCTGGGCTAATTGTATTTAAGGTATTACATGTACAAATACGACAGTTGCAGAAATGTCTACTGTTGCATGAGGCCACCAACGGTGGTTGCAATGCTTGTACTCTCCTGATCCAAGCATACACATAATACAGCGCTTTGGATCTGAAACAATTGGTTCACTCTTAATTGATGCCTTCACCCCTCTCTAGAGAGGCTCGTTAGGTACTCTGTGTCTATAGCAAGAGGAGAATAACCAAGCAGACGTCTCTCCACTAAGAGGCCATTCCTATTTAAGTATTTCCATCGGAAATTCAGTCTCTAGCCGAGAGGTCCACTTGTGGGCAGTGTCCTCTCCTGTAATAGGATATTTACATGTGTGCTTACCTCCACGAGTCTACAGAGAGTTCCTAAGACGAAACGGTCTGCGCCTGGGGAGGTTATTTTTCTCTTCCTCACGGATTTTTCCTGCCTTACCAATCGCTGTAAACAAGTAGTGTGACTCTCAGGAGTACGTGACCTTCTGAGAAGCACATCCACGGTCACCAGCAGAAGAACTGTGCCACCTTCTCGACTATACTACGAGTATCTACTTTCGCCTCGTTAAAGCCATTCAGCGAGAGCGACATCTTGATAGCTGTCCCGTAATAGCTTTTGGTGTTCGAGAAGACCAGGTGACATCTCTATAAAACCTATTTAAAGGTGACATCGCTATAAAACCTATTTAAGGGAAATGAAAGGGATCAGATTAGATCAGTTAGTGTTAGGCTTTTCACCTTGATAGAGATTATGCTGTTAGAGATCCGTCCTTTGCATAAGGTGGGTATCAAGGGTGATTTCTTGAGTCATTAATATGGAAGTTGTAATATTCTAAAATCTTGTTCTAAATCTTGCTCACAATTACCTTTAGTCACATAATCCAGTATGTTGCTAATTCTAGATGAATTTATTATATTATTTCCTTACATAATTTATACATGTAACTAATATCTATGCTCTACCGAACATTACAACAACACATACACGGGATCACCAACATTCAAACGAATTGTTCCTCAGTATTGTTTTTGATAATTAATCTAATTTCAATTTAGACGAGTGGGACTTAAGAGAAGTTACGCCTCACGTTTGTTGACGACAAGCTATTCTGGAAGTAGCTATGTAGTTCTACACTATCCATACAATTGATAATATGGTTTTGATCTGTCTTTGACTGTGCAGTATTTCATTTCGATTTTGTATTTCCAGACAATCCGGTCTCTTCTGTCTCGTTCCGTGCTAGTTAATCGCTTCCTTACTTCGTAACCAAAAGTATGTGCTACGTTTTAGTTTCCTTTATTGTTGTAATTCCTAGCTGACTACTTGTTCTCTTGGTAAAAGTCTTCCTCATATGTGCTAATGAACTTTCTAGCAATTCAACGGTTTGGGAATGGATAGAGCCACCAGGAACGTTTTGTGACGTCAGAGTATTTGGAAGTAAAGGAGTGTATGAACCGCAATTCGCGTCGAAAACAGACAGAGAGTGCTAAACTTTGATAGTTAAAACATCGCCGATCTATTTATCTCCAGTTCGTTTCATTCAGTTTTAAGTATTCAAATGTTACTTGGCCACTTTAAACTACTTAAAAAGAACAAGCAGCAGATTTGCGTTGAAATGTTGTATACAAAACTAAATGTAATCATTAGCGGCAAAAATAATGTGTGTGGTAGAGATCGCTCCGTGAATGTAAATTCTATATTTCACATGTTGAATGTTATTTAATTTCACATGAACAATTTTTTACTAGATAAATCAGATACAAGCGAAAATTCAGTGGTACGTTGTTGCCACAATTATAACCCAAACCGGACCAAATATTTTCTGCGTCTGCAAGTGACTTTGGTACATGCAGACTGTAAAAGGGAATGTTGGGAATTGAGGGAGAGAGAAGAAACCATTTTATTTTTTAGAAGAATCACATACGAACATATAATGCTAAGTTGTTACCACAATCACCACCCAATTTGGACCAAACATTTTCCACACACGTAAGTGACCTTGATACATGCACACTGTAAGTAAGAAAGATGGGAATTGAGGGTGAGGGAAGAAACCATTTTATTTATTTAAAAAAATAACATACGAGCATTTACTGCTGCGTTGTTATCACAATTACCAAACAATCTGGACCAAATATTTTCTGCACACGGAAGTCACGTTGATACATCACAGTTGATTCTTTTTATTAGAAAGGTGATGTACTGTATTTAATGAGAATCTGAATCTAAATGTGAATCTGTACCTTATTTTCAATGTAAATTTTGGTCTACATAAAGTTATCGCTCATTCGAAAGTGAATGTGAATTTAACTTCAGCCTGGTTTATTTATAGGTTAGTAAGTGTCTTTTATGGACCTTATTTCATAAGTCTTTAAAGTGATATTCTATGGGGAAAAATAACAGTTGTGAGTAAGTTTGAGAGATGCTTTAGTAAAGGGTTATGGGTTTTCCTTTGGGCGTAGTTTTGTCCTCAATACACCTCAATACTACTGTGCATGCACTCCTGAATTCGGTGTGTGTGATGTATGTACCAACACCCATTCTGAACGTTGATACCTATGTATTAATCAGACGGAAATTCATTTAATTACGAGCAAAGTACCATCCTGCCGACTATACCGAGTTAGATTTCTTTGTCTGTAGGATTTCTGAAAGACTGCTCTAGGTTCACGTTCGAACTTTCTATGAGTTATGTAGGAGCCTAGACCATTTGTTGGATTTGAATTCTATATGACAAACACGAAAACCGATATTTTTTACCTGGGCGGAAGTAGCCCATGCGGTATAATTGCGATAGATCCCTTGATTGTTTGATTTTCATGGTTATGTTCTAGGTACATCCGTGATGTTCCTGGGAACTATGTAAGTACATATAACTTTAAAAAATAGTCCTGTTTTTAATACCGAATTAACGATATTTCTGACTTTGGGCGAAATTAGCTCTTTCCGGTATGCATCCTGGGGGCAGAATTCTTGATTTGTTGGATTTCTGTGGGTTTATTTTAGGTTCTCCAGTGATGTTACTCGGTGTTATGAATTATTTGTACCGCTCCACGGGACTGAATCCTGTATGTTGAATCCAGATACCGCTAACTCCTAATTTTGGCGAAACAAGACATTTCCTTGATGTATCACGGAGCAGAATTCCTAGTCCGTCGGATTTCTGTTTTTCCCTTCTACGTACACCTGTGATATTTTTTTCAATATAGGTCATTATCATATACGTTGATTCCATAAACCAACACTTTTGCTTTGGACGAAATTAGATATTTCCTGTCTGTATCCTGGGACATGACTCTTAGTTCTATGTGTTGTCCTTTTTTTCATCTAGATGCACCCACTTTTGTTTTTGGAATTGATATGTTAATTAAACAAAAAATTGTCAACCATAATATCTGCCATCATATATATGAATTTGAATATGATACAAGATCATTTCGGGCAAAATTAACGCTGACCTGTCTGTATCCTGGAACTGGGCTCGTAGTTAGATGGGTTCTCCTTGTTTCCGTCTAGGTGCACCCACCTTTGGTTTGGAATTGGTGCGTTATTTAGATGGCAAAATATTTTCAACCATAATATCTGCTATCATGTATCTGAATTTGAATATGATGTTACCAAATTTCGGTCAAAGTTAGCGCTGTCCTGTCTGTATCCTGGGACAGAACTTTTAGTTCCATGGGTTTTCCTTGTTTCTGTCTAGGTGCACCTTCTTTTACTTTTGAATTTATGCGTTATTTAGACGCAAAAAATTGTAAACCATAATATCTGCTATCATATATAGGAATTTGAATGTGATGCTATAATATTTCGGGCAAAATTAGCGTTGTCCTGTCTGTATCGTAGGACAGGACTTTTAGTTCTACGTGATTTCCATGTTTACGTCTAGGTGTACCCAATTTTGTGTTTGGAATTGATGCGTTATTTTGACGGCAAAGAATTTTCAGCCATAATTTCTGCTATCATGTATGAATTGGAATATAATGCTAGATGATTTCGGGCAAAATTAGCGCTTTCTTGTCCCTATCCTGGTACAGGATTCTTAGTTCTATATGTTGCACGTGTTTCCGTCTAGGTGCACCCAATTTTGTTTTTGGAGTTGATGTGTTATTCAGATGGAAAAGAATTGTTAACCATAATATCTGCTCTCATATATATAAATTTGAATATGATGCTAGATCATTTCGGGCAAAAATAACGTTATTCTATTTGTATCCTTGGACATGACTTTCAGTTGTATGTGTTGTCCTTGTTTCCGTTTAGGTGCTACCCAATTTTGTTTTGGGAATTGATTCATTATTTAGACAGCAAAAAGAAAATGGTCATCCTTATTATCTGCTATATTATATATGAATTTGAATATGATGTTAAATCATTTCGGGCAAAATTGACGCTGTCCTGTCTGTATTCTGGGATTGGACTCATAGGTCTATGTGTTTTCCTTTTTCCGTCTAGGTGCACCCCCATTTTTTAAATGGAATTCATGCGTTATTTAGGTGGCAAAAAGTTGTCAAACATAATATATGCTATCATATATTTGAATCTGTATATGATGCTAGATGATTTCGGGCAAAGCTAGCGCTGTCCTGTTTGTATCCTCGGACAGGGCTCTTTACTTCTATGTGTTGTCCTTGTTTTCGTATAGGTGCGTCTTTTTTGGTTTTTGGAATTGATGCCTAATTTAGACGGCAAAATTTTTCAAGCATAATATCTGCTATTATATATGTGAATTTGAATATGATGCTAGATAATTTCGCCCAAAATTAGCGCTGTCCTGTCTGTATCCTGGGAGAGGGCTCTTAGTTACATGTGTTGTCCTTGTTTCCGTCCAGATAGAGCCACTTTTGTTTGTGGAATTGATGCGTTATTAGGACGACAAAAAATTGTTAATCTTAATATCTGCTATTTTGAATATGAATCTGACGCTAACTTCACACCGGTATTTGGAGTGTATTTACAGAGAAAGTCAAAGTGTGAATTTATTAAAGAATGTTGGGTAGAAAGATAATGTATAGTCGAGTCAATATTAAAAAAAGCTCTCTTATCCCCATACTCGCTCCTCTCCCAAAAGAAAACTAACAAAAATATGTTATGGTCTTAAGGTCTCCAGGGTCTGGTGACTCAAGAGAGAAAAGTCTACCAGAAACTGGACGCCAAAAATACACGATGAAAAGTCTGGGCAGAAAAATTCTTTTGAATGTTGAAAACCCCCAGTAAAAAGTGTATGAAAACACCACCAAACGTGCTAGCACGAAATTTTGTGTAAATATTTCTTCAACGATGGTGAATTTACTCCTTTACTGGTGTTTGCGCGAAAACACCATTTGCCGGTATGTTTGAAGACATCTTGGGGGATAATGCAGTACAACGTTTTGTGTTTACGATCAAGTTGTGAGGTGTTGGAAATGTTTGCTTGTCAACATTGTTCGGCCGTGAATCCTGTATCCCCTTTAAAGATCGCAGATCTCTTATATACAAAAAAAGAAGAAGTATAAGTAAGGAATCATAATAATGCGTGTGTAATACGAAGTCACATTTGTAGTGTTATTTATTCTAATTTGGCGTGACATGGTGATGTGTTTAGTGGAATAAGCCAGATGTTAATATAGCGTTTTGGTCATTGTCTCTAGCTATACGGCGTTGAATATATGTCAAGTACTCTCTTTTCTTCTTCGCAATGTGCAGAAGGCTAAAATGTGTTGCTGAAAAAAGAGGGATATCATTGATATCAGAAGAAGGGGACACTTACGCCCTTGTAAAATGTGCCCTTGCACTCACATTCCCCTTTGTTTCTGCACCATATTGAGACCTCTTTGCATCCCAAATAAGGTAAATAACAACATTTGAAGCATATTACTAACTGTTCCACTATAATAATTTCATGGCACTTGTTCAGTATTTAATGTTTCATACTTAATATGAACTAACCCAACTCAAAGGAATATATTAGGGCCTATGTTGAAGGTACCGTCGTGGCATTGGCCTGGTGTGATGGAAGAAAACTTGTAAAATCAATGGATATCCAACCACGGTGTTTGAACTATCGTACCTCACCATTGCCGTTCTCGGTATTACTTAACTTGCGTCGGGCGTTATTTTTCTTAACGAAATGAGTTACAGGTTCGTGAATAGAGCTGTGCAACGAGCGGATTTCGAGCGCTCGAAATCCGAAGCCCGAAGCAGTCACGCACGAAACGTGGGAGAACTGGCAAAAATCCACTTCGAGCAACTTCGAGCGTGAATAGGTTTCGAGTGGTCGAAAAAAATCGAGCTTTTCGAGCGGAGTGCCTGCTCGAATTACGTCATCAGATTACCATTTTGTCTTTATCTTCATGTAACTGGTTAAAGGAGGTTCAGTGTTGCAAACTAACTTAATAATAATAATGAGCTATCTAACAAAAACCTTTGAACTGGAATAGGCTGTATACGAAACCACGAACCATATATACGAGAATTGATAAAAATAAGATAAATTCACAGTTTTCAAAATATATCAACGAAACTTTGCAGAACTTAGTAATTTGTCAAGACGAGGAAGATAGAGTACGTCCGAAACCAAAATTTGACCCATATATACCAGGGTTGGTCAAAATATCCCAATAGGCTTTCTGCCTTCAACTTAAATTTAGTAAGGAAATGGTGCAAAAACAACGATCTTATTATCAATGACTCGAAAACAATATCTATTTGTTGCTCACTGAACAATGATTTGTCAGCTCAGACTAAATTTAAAAGTGCTCAATTGCTTGGGCTTTATTTGGACTCAAAATTAGTATGGTCCTATCATATTGAGAGTCTCTGTAAGGACGTAACAAAAAACTTATATTTGTTAAGACGACTTAAGTTTTTGGTACCTTATAATTACCTGTTGTATTCATATTATGCGCATGTACACTCTAAACTCTCTTATGGTCTATTATTTTGGGGCAATGCACAGTAGAGTAGTGACACAAAGCTGGCAAGCGGTTTTTCATCTGTTTTCGCTGGGAGCGCTTGGGTGTCTTTTGGTAGG
>JAGDQP010005209.1:0-48387 GCA_022664845.1 Lepisma saccharinum
TAATAATAATAATAATAATAATAATAATAATAATAATAATAATAATATAAATGAAAATTCATTTTGCATTAAATATACACTTAGGTAGCAGTTATACCCAAAGCCAGTCACCTGTTTAAGAGATGACGACCTTTGGCGAGTAGAAAATCCTTCTGTATAGGAATTCTAATAGTACATTCAACAGCTGACAAGAAATCAAGATTTATCATGAATTACTTGAAGCACCATACTCAATAATTATTCCAACTTGATTATGTTTTACTAGGAGTAATGTTTATACAATTTTAGTGACGTAATAGTAGCCGGTTAACAGAACTCGCAAAGCAAAAACAGTGAAAACTATTGTTAATGCGAAATAAGTAAACAACCAACGTTGGACGAAGCCCCTACTACTTAAATAACATGTAAAAAAATTGGTACAGCTATGGACATAAAGATTGTCGCATGTCTTTAGAGATTATTTTCCGAATTCATAGGTTTTTCCCTCACAGAGGGAAATTTCTCGCAGTTAAGGGAAGTTCCCTGTTCCCTGACGTTGAAAAATATGAGTATAATCCGACATTAAAGCCCATTACAGGATAATTGTGATATACGTATATTGTAATTATTTTCGCAAATAAATAGGGGATTACAAATCAAAGAGAAGATTTTAAAATAATAACAATAAATTAAATAAAACACTGAATGTGGTATTAATCCATAGTCTTACACTGAAATCTAGTAAAATAAATGTTGTTTAGTATTTAAGATGCTGCATGAGTGGTTGTCGTGGTAGACTCTTAATAAATTTGTATTTTGTCGTGGGTTCGAACCCTGGTCGTCGATACAAACATTTTTAAAGTGTAGATTAATATGGATAATCTTCACTTTTATACATTTTCCGTTTGATATCTAATTCATGTATGATACTTTTATATTTTACAGTTAATTTAAGCTATTTTAAGAACCCTTCTACTATTCTTTGTAAGGAGACGTAATCTGAAAATTTACCGATATCTTTTCAAAAGAACCCAAGAATGTAAAGATAATGTGTGTCCAAAATGTTTATGAATAAAACAATTTAATTATTACTGATTTCCTTTGAACACTAGCTGTAATCTCCCAACAAAACAAATATTAATTAGATCCAAAGCTTTAAACTACTTCTTGAGTATAGGTCATATTAGGCTGGTTTACCTAGTAGTCGCTGTTGGGGGTTCCTACTTGGTTTACCATCTAACTAACTAACCCTATGGCTTATGGAACTCGGACGTTCATAGCCGAAGTAACAAACGGTCACCATTGGATTCTATCCTGGGCAATATCAAGCCAATTTTTATCACGAACACGTTACGTACTTCTCGAAGATCTCTTCTAATACTGTCCTCCCAACGACGTCTTTTGAATGGTATTGCTTTTTTATAAATCTATTTACAATATTGATACCACGTGATTTGGGGAAAAAAACTTCTAACTGAAAGTTTTCTGAAAAGCTATTATTTATCCTTATAGATCAACTATCTGATCTATATTCAATTACATTTATTTTAGGTTAGGTTTGGTGAATAGCTTAAGTGGGCTCGGCATATAGATAATAAGAAATTGAATTTTACAAACATCACACTTAGCATTAACATTATTCGACGCAATACAAACACACTGAGGGATCCCACGTTGCCAAGTAACTAACTTACCAGTGTTGCCAGCCTATTTTCTATAATATTATTTTTACTTTTACATTGCTTCCATTATTTTAGTCATAGCAGCACCACATTTGACATAAACATTGACTCAATAAGAACGTACAACAGGTGTTCCCGCTCCCCAGGAATCCCGTTGTCAGTGTTGTCAAACTATGCCAAAATATATCTCCTGAACTGTAATGTTTAGAGACATGCGTTAAGTGTCATTCGGAAGGTCTTATACTAGCTCAGAGCCTCCGAAACAGTCTTGTTTGGTGTAGTAGTTCAGTGCTGCCAGCACAGTTTTTAAAAAAATCAATTATTCAAATTGATACCATTCAGCTACATCTAGCTGCGCCAAATTTGGTATAAACATTATTCGACACAAGTACTGTGAAACTTCTAATCCAACAAATAGTTATAGTGTTGCTCCTTCTGAGTACTACTACTACTACTACTACTACTACTACTACTACTACTACTACTACTGCTTTAATATACAAAAAAGCCAGATAGATGGTGAGTGCGTGAAGCCAACGAGCCAAACGCCTAAGTAATTCCAGATGAAAGTTACATCAGCACGAAGAGTGGGTAATTTTGTCACACGTAGAAATTTAAAAAAAAAAAAACTCTTTAGTCTAACATGAATTTTCTAAGTTATTTCCGTGAAGTGAATAACGCTTTGATAATGCGTATAATGAATAAAATAATAATAACCAGACTTGTCTTGCCTGTGTCCATGAATTTTGTAAATTGCAAAAGAAAAATTAACCTTGAATTTTGAAGCTATTTCTGTGAATTTTGTTGAATATTGAGAGAGGAATAATTATTTATAAGTAAAAAGAAGAAGTAAGAAATATCACCCGACAATCAAACCCATGCTTCCTACCTTCTATCCACTAGAGCAATTCTTTATTTTTCATAGGGCAGGGATGACTAATAACTCCTGTGTTTAGAGGTATCTATCTATATCTATAGTTAACATAATTTATTAACCACTTCCTTCTTGCGAGATACTTAAATTGGAAATCACAAAATGCCACAAATCATGTAGTTTATTTATTTATTAATAGGTGGCAGCAAAATAGATGCATTGTAACATAGTTGAAATTAAGTATCTAGTTTACTTATTTATTGAAAGATGGCACTAGTTAATTTAGATGCTCTTTAAGTGGTTGATTGGAATATCTATGAATGGCATTCAATGATACCAGTATTCGATAAGTTTATAGAAACCAAGTCGTCACATTTTTTTTTGCGATACAACACATATACAATTATAATCAGCCCTTTTTAGATCTAAATAAATTTATTCACCTTTGTAATTTTTTATTTGATTTTTATTTTTTAAATTTATTTATAGTATTTTGGCATTTTTGGCTTAGTTCAGGATTCGGATAGATAGAGGATGAGGAATGTATTGGTCAGTGTTTTATTTAATAAAGAAAAGCAAAGCTCTCTGACAAGGCTGAATTCTGTATGTGAGTTGTAGAGTGTAGTCTGAGGAAGAAATGGTATACTTCCGAAACCGTTACGTTTGAAGTTATTTTTGTTATTAAAGAATTCAGCCTTGTCAGAAAGTTTTGTTTTTCGTTATTCAGGATGGATACAAGATTGCCATAATATCCATGCTTTATTTAATGTGCCATCATGACGTTTGTCATGTGAAACTAAAGAAAACCGTGGAGAACTTCAGTAAAGATGCTCGTGAGAACCCGCGTCAGATGTGGTATTAGTGAATATATTATGGCCAGGAACAAATGTGAGCACTGGAATGAACAGGACTTGTTAATTCATAGGTTAACATCTTGTAATAATGCCAAAGTTATATAATAATATTTTCCATATATGTTGTATTTGCAAGAGAAATAATAACATATATTTAAAATATTCTGACAGAATATTGTATACCATGGCTGAAACAATTATTCAGAAGCTGGAGATGGATGTCTTACCACATCCGACTAACATGCATCCCAGACTTTGCACCTTCGGATCTATTTCATTCAGGGTCAATTACATTGTGTTCCAGTTCCTTCTGCGACAACGCGACACTGAACTCTTAGTTTCGTGTTTTCTTCACTCAGAAACAAGAAAGTGACCGTGGAGCTCTCCGGAAAATTGGAGGTAATTGTGCAGAATGGTAGAGAATATATTATTTAATAATGTTCTAAAATAAGGGCCTTTCTTGATTTATGGTTAGTGTTTAAAAGGAAGGGTAAAAGCACAGACACAAATTCTGCACCAACCAAATACTTCATAGTACGCGTAAGTATTAATATGCATAACTTTTCTTACTCGTAAGTATTAATATTTATAAATAATAGACATGTATAAATGTGTAAACAAAATCTATATATCCTCCCGTATAGCCTGCAAGATCTCATATTCTTTTAAGTATTCTGTTTTTTTCATTATTTGGAGTTTTGTGAGAAAATTATATAATTTGCAATTTTCCCGTTAAGAACCCCATTAGCAACCGCAGGTATCGAAAATGCATGCAATTTCCATTGGGCTAAAAGCTGCGACGGCATGAAGATTTGTTTAATAAGCCACACCACACATACTTCAACCTTTTCGTTTCATTTAATGAAATGTATTTGAAAAATAGAAGACAAATGTTATAGTGTGTAACTATAACATTTTTAGAAAAACTAGTCATACATGTTTAACCAATATGATACTGACTTATTGCATTATTTTTGTCACAAACACCCATTTGGTAGCCTTGCTAGGAAACGCAATGTATCTTGTATATTATATTTTATATAAGCGTGCCGCCCTTGGAAAGGAATAACGTAGTTCAGCAGAATACTAAGGTATGGCACCACAACGCTAACTGATGTTAAAGGGAAGTCAATGTGACCTTGATAATAAAAAAATAATAAACCTATTTCTGAAACTTGCGTAAAATTTTGAAATTACCTGTAATGAAAATAATCTAACCTGACTTTTCTAACTTATGTCAATGAATTAGTAAAATGTCTAAAAATTCAAAAGAACCAAAAGGGAGATACTTAAGCAGAAAAAAAATGTAAATGTATTTAAAAAAATATGAAAAATTGAAAAATATATTAGCTATAGTCGAGTATCAAATCAGGGCCATCAGACTAGATACGGTCGCGTGCGTTTCGCGACAATGTGGCCCGGAATATTGATGCGTAGTGAAATACCAATGTTCAACTTATTGGCACGAATAAGTAGATTGATATTTTGTTGTTTTTTAATACATGTAAGAAGCTTGTTGCATATTTCTGGTTAGGTCAATTAAGTCAAATTAGGTTAGGTTTTTAGTTAAAGTTTAGAAGCAAGCTACTCTAATTTGAGAGGCAAGGAAATACATTTTAGGTCAAGGCAAAGGTAACCCTGCCCGATGCCTACGCCTCATGAAAGGCACGTAGGGGATGTGGAGGTAACGCTTCGAATATTCTCCATCCACAGCATGATTTGAGGTGGTGTGGTTAGTCCACGCGCGACTGCCTTCAATTCGATTTTTTGTTTAATCACTTACAAGACTCAAGTCTTATTTACAAGTGACATAGTGACAATCGGCCTAGTCAACCGATAGTGGTTTTACATTGCCTTCTACCGGATAAAGATGACGTACGAAGGACGAGACCTACAATTTTACGTGGGCTCCGAACCACCTATATTTCTACTGTGACTCGAACCAGGGACCCCTTGATTACAAGATAGTGAGACTTACCACTAACCTACAGGAACATTACCACCCAAGGTGCAAAGAAATAACAAGGTAAAAAAGGTAAAGCTATCCTCTGTGCGATACGTACGGACGGTGAACATTGGCCCTGAGCTGCCCGATTCGCGCCATGAGCCGCCCGATTCGTAGACAGACGCGCTACCGTCTGAGCCACGGTGACTTCTAGAAATAACAAGGACACTCTGAAACTCAATTTGATAGGTGGATGAGTGCAAGAAAAGTTTCCAGCGTCCTGGCCGGGATTTTAACGCGGCCTTCCGATTCGCAGTGAGATGCGCTGAACACTGTGGCTCCCAATTCAATTTGGGAAACATCAGAAATCATTACTTTTTCAATTTCGTGGTAAACCTACTTCGCACAGAAAGTAATAAGTTTTTCATTCCGTCCGTTATTGTTCCTCTTTATTCAGTGTTTTCTGCGTTGATTGCTCGTTCTACATGTGTGCGTTGCATTTAGAAATTCGAGATACTTATTTACTGTGAATTTTTGAATTTGGTTCCCAGAATGAAAACTGTTACCCTAAGTTAGCTTTGCGAAACCTCAGGGACCGAGTAGTGTTGCTAAAAGCACAGTTAGGATGTAATATCGTTAGTGAACATAACTGGTTAGGATATCGCCGAATCTAAAATAAGTAGATTGATCACAAAACACATGATTCATTTTCCAGGGGTCGCAAAGTGTACTATACTCTGTATAGTCGCAACTTCCACAGTCACAAAACCCATGGACTCCTAGAAGCGTGGCGCCTGCCGAAAAACGTTAGCAAATCTTACAAGATGATCTAAAATTAAAACACTTGATTAATATCTGCTCTGATTGCACTGTATGCACACTTGAAATTAAAATAACTACATCGATCATATAGTTCATTCAGTTACTAGCAGAGGGCAGTGATGGTCATTAGTAAATTACATGTTTTCTAACTTCTTGAAAAATTGTCTCATTTGGCATTCATTTATTAGTTTGAATATACAGACACAACAGAATTTGAATCACATTATTTAAAGAAGCAAATGTGTCAATGAAATACAATTGATCCTCATCCACATATTTAATAATTCCTGTCTTCATTAGTTTTTTTTAAGTATTTAATTTCTTACCAAAACCTAAATTTATAAATTCCCGTTAGATTACAAAAACAATCGCTTTGCGGGGGAAAAACAAGGGGACTTTACAACTTGCTGGGACTTTTGGACTTAAATTTTTTCGACGCAAAACTTAATTTTATTGAATATTACCCTTGTTTGGCTATATATCAGGACAATATTTTTCACACAAATACGTTACGCTATTCTGCTTATCATTACAAGTCAGTGAATATATACGATGCTTCAATATATTTATTTTTGAGAGAAGAAATGTCAGTTATAGTCATGCAACAATCTTTATGTCGATAGCTGTACAAGGAAAATTTCATAAGCTGTTATATTAATGGGGGGAAGGGGTTGTTGCGCTAGTGACAGTGATCAAAGAGTTGAGCCAAGATGTAAAATGTGGAAAGAAATCGGAACTGATCTTTTTTAAGGCCTTGGCTCCCTCGCCATTGAGTAATCTTTGTTTCGTCACAAAAAATGATTAAAGTTACACCACAAATTGCATATTGCCAACGTGTCTGCTTGTGTACAAGGAAGCTCAAATACAAAATATAACAAATTGTACACTCATGAAATGACAAGGGAAAATGTTATGGCCTATATATATATGCATGCAAGTATTCATGTTATTAGCACCGAGCGGCCGTGGCTTTGTGGTAGAACGTTTTCTTAACATTCGGGAGGTCCTGGTATCGATCCCCGCGGAAGATTATAATGACTGAGCTTTTTCCAGGGTGTTTTATCAGTCACACCACGCAAAATAGGCACCAGCCGCTTACCTTCTAAAATTCTCTCCTCTACCCTATCCCGGCCTGGGTTTCAGATGCCAAAAGGACTCAAATTAAAAAAAAAAGTATTGTGTTAAAGTTGAATCACGTATAATAAAGGAAACAAATATCTATCTAACCTGGCTTTTTCTAACCCGTGTTGCTTACTCGCAAACACGTTTTTTTTTTCAGAACGCGAAGTGACGCCATTTGTATTGTTTCGTATACCACCATGTTTCTGCCTGTTTATCAACTTGAGTGTGTTTCTAACGAATATACACTCTCTAAGTGTGTTCTCTGGTTCTCGCTAAGTGTTTATACAAGAGCATGTGTGAATTACTTGCAACGTAATAAGTAATACTTGCATTGTATATTCTGTAAAAAAAATCATGTATCGGTTCAATCTACTGATAGTTTACCTGGTAAACCACGCATGCGAGAAGGTTGGAGAAACCCAGGTAAAAGGCTGTAGTGACTAACCTGATTTCGCATCCTATAAGCAGTGTTTGTATCATGCAAACAATCACACAAAACCACAAATGTGTATTTACAGGATCCTTCGTCTGAGGGTGCACCTGGAAAGAAACTGAGGTTTATGAGATGCAGCTACTTGTATTACAAAATAATTATCCAATGTTCGTCATGTCCCACCACTTTTTTGCACTCTCATTCATTATAAATTACATATGTAGTTTTATACAATCTTTCGTTCATTCCAACATACATTTGTACTTACGCATTTTTTTTAAAATACTACTACTACTACTAATAATAAAATATATAGGTATAGACTTATTCTCTTTTTTTATCACAATGGAAAATTTAATGCAAGTAACTAATAAATCGATTTAGTTCAACTCTTTAGTTACTGTTATGGATGGATTTCGTTGGTCGTATGGTAGATTGAATTGAATTAGTTTGCATTATTCAGATTGTTTGATTGATTGCTAGAGTTTAATTAGCTTCACTATGTATTTATGATTTTACTTGAATTGTAAGTTATTGAGTATACATTTTTTCCTTCACTGTTGTTCAGGTGGATTAGGGTAAGACAGTAATGTTCTTATAACATTAACGGCTATTTTAAGATAAGTTAAAGTCATGTACTGCATTTTAGAAATGTTTTCTCTATACGTTTTGCTTCATGTTGGAATGGTACTTGTCAGGATGTTAGAGCGCGTGAATTTGCTAGGTTCTCTATGCACAATTGTGCTAATTTACATGTGCATAGTAGTATGGAAATTTTAACCTTCTATTCAATAGTGTGAAAACAAAGGTCCTCGGCATAGATGTTGTGTTCATTCCAAATGCAGCAGAATTCTGAGGTTCATCACATTCATTGGTAGAGCGCTCACCTCTGGTGCGTAGTCTTCAGATTGACCCCTGCTCATGCCATGTGGGCTTTGTGGTGGACAAACAATGTGTACGTGGGTTTCATCGATGTGAGCCAAAACTGTTTAAAGCCCTTAAGAAAGTTCAAAATGCAGTACACTTATCACTGCTATTAATGTGACTGAAGTCTTTCTGAACTATATTTTACATACATTCGACATACCTACAAGACGGAGATAAGCATCAACAGGATAAGGTAATCTTGGCTGAGATTTTCCAGGGTATTCCCCAGCAACACCGTTAACTAAAAAACAATAATTTAATCCTGCGAAATTAATCTTGAAATAAAAAAAAACCTACCGGTGATTAATTAACTCCACGTAAGAACACTTTGTTTTATATTAATCAACAATTTCCTACTATAGGGTGCTGTTATTTAAGATTAACTAGACCAAAGCACACCCGTGAATGGAGATATATACTTACCAAAGTAACTTCTAGCGTAGACGACGTAACTCTTTCAACGAGATTAGTCCAGTGAGTCATATGCATTTGTCCCAAAGTCTCCCGAAAAGTGTAGGAATTGATAGATAAGAACGATGGGCGAAAAAAAACAACAACATCGATCAGCGTAGAATTTAGTTCCTGATTGCTATATGTCGATCAAATTAAAATGTCAGTGATCCACAATTTTCCTGAAGAATGTATCAATCTGTTCAAATTGTATTTTACATGTAATAGATTTTGGGGTTTGTTAACAGAATCACACAGTAATTTCTTTGTAATTGTTTTCAGGTGCAGTTCGGAGAACCCATACACTTCCAATGCTTCTGAATGTGAAATGCATTATGTAATACAGAACTGGTTTCGCCACGCTAAAGACAGGGATGGTGGACGTGAAGCGCGCAGACAAAAACTAGATCATGGTCGAGATGAGACAATAGCACCATGAAAAGGAACGCATTGTGATTGTATAAGGGGAATAACATGGTGCCAAAAGTAACCTTTACCAGTGTGTTAAAGAACACGTTTCAGTGTACTAGTACTGTTACTACTGTAAGTGAGTATAAGAGTTTTAACATTCAACTTCGTTTTCCAAAACTTGTTAGAACAATTCCATATTGTAATGGGATGTAGTTCATTGGGTCAGTATGTCGACTTGACTACAATGTAAACAAACTACAGACAACAAACATTACATAATGCTGAATAAGTGTCCACAAGAAGCAGACGACACGAACAGCAAGCGGTAAGACTTGGAAACACAAAAATTATGCAAACAAAAAGGGGTATAAAAGGCCAGTCAACTACCTTAGAAGTCATCACTTCTTCGCTCGGAAAAGTGGTCACTTCTACCTACCTAACTTGGACTGGAGTCAGGACTCTCTCCTAGTCCCCGACTTGCAGTGGAGTCGGTATACGTATCTATACTTTGCTAACTTGGACTGGAGTTAGTATCCGTTCTCTAAACAATCTCCTTTCGAAAAGACCTAAGTCGAAGTTATTACTGCAAAAGAGGTGAACCACTAGTCTGACCATTACAGAGCCCGCGTTCCGGACGCTCTTATTTATAACGGTAAAACAATTGTATGTTATACAGTATTGGAACTTTTTGTAATAAACTGGTGTCGGTAAAACGTCAATAAGTATTTGCTGCATTATTTAATAAATCTAACCACTATAATAAACGATCTTTGGTCAAACGGACTATACCAGATTTATATCGTATATTTTGAAGGCTGTGCTATAACGTCACATACGATCCTGTTGCTACGTTACGAAGTAACAACCAAATAATCATTACGTGGCGGAACACAAGGTTTACAGCAGCAATTAATCATTACGATATACACTCCCATATCAAAATGTGTCCTTGAAATTCGTTTTCTGCAAGATGATCACAGGAATATGGTGGATGTGTACTCAGAAAGAGAAGATATGCAAACAGCGGTAAACAAGGAAACTCGTAAAAGTATACGTAGCGATGATCTATCGTTGCGCCATGAACGTCGTATTATTGCTACAACCGCTGAAAACATTGTCAGCGAATCTAAAACAGTATGTTCAGGACAGATTCTTTTGTGTACAAATGTTCATAATACCTTTGAGGAACTGTGAAAATGTTAATATTAGGCCAGGCAACGTTTCCCAAACCCATGATCAAATTTTCTTGCACAGTGATAACAGTTCATCCAGTTGTAGTAATTATTCCATTATTAATAGTAGTAGTAATAGCAGTGCAGAATATGAAGTCTCTCATTCTATAACAAATAGTTTAGTATCATGGACATAAAATATAACGAGCCCAATAATGCTACAACAAATCTCCTCCATATTTTGAGAGCTCACGTAACCGGACTGACTCTAGATTCAAGGACACTTTTTCAAACAGCAAGAACAATAGAAACCAGATAATGTTCAGGAGGATCTTTTTTATATATTGTTGGCAATGAAACCATAATCAAAATGTCATTATCATGCATTGTATACAAACTTTATCCAATAGTAGAAAAGGGGCTTTGAGTTGAAAATACTAGAGACATTTTGACTTTGAAGGTGAATGTGGAAGGTCTTTAAATACACAAAAGCTCAACGAAATCGTTTTGGCCTGTATTAGGAATTTTAGATCAGGCTATTGACAGGACTCCTTTCATCATTGCGCTTTACTTCGGGGAAACAAAACCAAATAGTTGGAATGACTTCTTTACATAGTTTGTTGATGAATGCATGGAATTAAAACAGAATGGTATCTTAGTTGAAGGTAAATTGTACAGGTTTTCAGTAAGTTGCATTATTCCGGATGCTCCAGCTAGAGCTTTCTCAAAATTCTTTATTTGGTTGCGAAAAATGCATACAGGAAGGCACATATTGGGAAGAACGACTTTGGAATTATGAAAATACTTCAGCGCTAAGAACTGATTTAGGATTCAAGAACATGCAGTAGTATGATCAACAACGATCTCCGAATATTTTTCTAAAATTGAATATAGGTTAAGTTTCACAAGTTCCACTTGAGTGGATGCCTTTTGTATGTCTTGGTGTTGTCAAACTACCTATGTGTCTATGGGTAGTAAAGGGTCCCAAAAATACAAATTGAGGTCTCTGGACATATTTTTTTTTCTGATAGACTTCTTTCAGTAGAAACGCATATTCCGAAAGAGTTTCCCAGAAAGTCACAATCTTTAAAAATGTTTAAATTTTGGAAATATACTTAGTTTTAAGCATAAGTTTTGGACTTTGGGCCTGTAGTTTTGAAAGATTTGTTGCCAAAGCATTTCGTAGTTTCACATGTTGCTATGTAAATTTTAGCTAGCAATATTAGCAGACTGAAAGAACGGAGAATTTATGCACACGAACTCCTGGACACTTTTGTTAGGTACATCCCAGAATATTATACTCCAGAACTCTTAAGAATATATTTTTAATAACTTATTGCATATAGTCGAAGATGTTGAGAATTTTGGACCTTTAGATAATTATTTTGCATTTCCATTTCAAAGTTACATGCAACTTATTAAAACTATGGTTTGTGGTCAAAATAATTCTTTGGAGTAGGTAGCAAAAAGTTAGGGAAAAATGTTTTAATCCTAATATAAGTAAAATTGAAAGAAAGGTTGTTTCCTGTGATGGTGTCATTACATCAATGAAAATTCTTAACAACGGAGATCGATACAGGGTGCGGAAAAAATATGTAGCCAAACTTCGGAAGGTGATGAAGGTCATTGAAAGAAGGAAAAAAAGCATAGGGACCGGGGGGAAGATGCGCCCCGGTGAGGAGATACAGCGTGCCGAAAGCGTGGGAAAATGAACTTTGGAGCTTACTATATATAAAAAAACAACCGATGGAGGTAATGCGGCTTCGTGCCGTCACAGACTTCACACCTGATCGTTCCAAAAATGCAAGTTTCAAAACTGTGGAATGGGTGAACAGGGGATTCCCCAAATAAAGTGAGGGATTTTGAGGGAGTCCCAGAAATGCGCTGAAGTAAAGATTGGCATGAATAGGACGAGTTTCAAGCAACTAACAATCCGTTTGCGGCAGGTTGAAATCTCCAACAGATGTTCTATGGCGAACGATTTTGTGTAACTATACATGGTTGCATAACAACCGGAGGTAGGAAATACCCATTTGTATCGAAAGGTTAGCTTAGCTGTCATACGCGAGATAGAATGTTATTGTGTGGTTGGATGACGGTTTTATGTACTTCATCACAAAAGGATAGACTTCATATCCATCCTTATTACGACTTATTGTCACGTCAGAGAATGTACTGTATTTGTAGCTTCGATTATGTTAATATCAAAGTAAGTGCACATGGAAATGTTCACCACGTGAGTAAGTGAAGTGTTATTAACGTCCTACACGAGCTACTGTGTTTCTAAGGACGGGATCTACAGTTTAACTTGGACTCCGAACCAATTGTGTGCTGACCTGGAATCGAAACCGGGATCCTTTGATTACAAGGCAGCGAGCGTGACCAGTCACAGACAGGGGTACTGCAAAACAGGCAGGAGTAAGATTAACATACAATGAACGAAAACCTGATGTAGTTGTGATCAATGAAACAATGTCACTGCCGAGTTGAAGTACTAGGTAGCTGCAATGTACCGATGTATCCAGCTGAGATCTTGAAAAAAAAAAACTCTTGCACAATTGCTACCTGTTGCTGGTAGAATGAATGTTGTAAATTCTTTCCAACGTGTTTGCCTTTTCATTTTTCCGAGAGGTTAGTCAAATTGAAAAGTAAGATGTAGCGAGTGCTATATGACCATACCAGGTCGAGTGGAGCATGTAATTTCCCTTGTTTTTGCTTCACTACCGCTATGCTGATCAGTATTTGTGTTAATTTCAATGGATACCAGGTTATGTCACAAGTATCGTAACAACCAGCAGTAATATTTGCAGTTGACCTGTGAAGTACAGTATGGTTGTGGAGCATGGTTGATTAGCTAGTGTTAAATGTCTGTGCCATAGTGGTGAATAGCACACATTGCGACGGTGTCCAATACAAGTGTGTTTCATACTGAGCGTGTTCGTGTGAAATACACGCCTTAGTGTCGAGTGTCAGACACTGGACAGTGTTGTGTGCTGGAACCTGGGACGCTTTACATGGAGCGAAATGGGAGATATGTGCCTTGCCTATGGTGTTGCGCGTGGCAATGCGAGTGAAACAGGTAGAATTTATCAGGAACAGTTTGCGAATAGAATCTTTTCGAACTGTCACACATTTGGTGCAATTCATCAGCGCTTGCGAGAAACATGTTCATTTCGAGTCAATAGGCATGACACTGGACGCGGGAGGTCAGTACGTACTCCAGAATTGGACGAAAACATTCTTCGGTGGTTCGAATATGACCAGACATAAAGCACGCGAACTGTTGCTATGCAATTGCATATTGACCGACGGCTGGTTTGGAACGTTCTGCATAAGAACGAGTTACATCCGTGCGAAAGAGTGAAGTACGTCCAATAACAGGACTACCTTCACAGACAACGCTTTGCGCAATGGTTCTTGGACAAGTGTATGGAGATGCCTGATTTTCCGTCATTGATCCTGTTCACTGACGAGGCATATTATACTAGGGAGGGGTGTGTGAACAGCCGTAACAGTCACATTTGGGCACGGGATGTTTGTTAGCAGCTATCAACATCGATGTGGTGTCATGTGTGGGCAGGGATCGTGGGCGACTATTTAATTGGCCCCTACATCCTTCCAGAGACGTTAAATGAGCACAATTATCGCATATTTTTGAAACACGAGCTACCAGAATTACTTGAAGATCATCCATTGCGTATCCGTGCAGACATGTGCTTCCAGTATGATGGGGCGCCTGCACACTTTGGTGCCACCGTTCGCGAATATCTTGGAGTAACTTTTGGAGAAAGATTGATTGGACGAGGGAAGCCTGTTGTCTGGCCTCCACGTTCACCCGATCTGGCCAAACTGGATTATTTTCTGTTGGGCCATCCAAAGAATTTGGTTTACTCTGAACCAGTGAACCAGTAGAGACTGTGGATGATTTCGTAGTTCGAATTTCTGTGGCTGCAAACACTATTAGGCACATCCTTGGAATCTTTGCTCGAGTGCGCCAGTCCCTTCGGAACAGATGGACTCTGTGTTTGGATGTGAAAGGTGGCAATATTGGACCATTGTTGTGATTGCCCAAGGATTGCTCACAAATGTATCAATAGTTCCTACTCAGAACTTTAGTGACCTGCTGTGTTTCTTCACTCCCCACTACAGATTTTGCCGTACACTATACGGATATTCAGCATGTGGATTGATTTCACTCGTTTATTGACTTTGGCCTTTCTAAGGTTCACATCCATATACCTACGTGTTTCAGACGCTTACTACGTTAGCTTACTCTATTGACTCTTGTTTTTTGTGTGTTCCCCCATAGTTTGTGTACGTACACGATTGTCCGGTTTTTGATAACTTGTACGAAATACTCTAACTTCATCACGATAATGTTGTTTTAGATGTCTTTATCCCGAATTGGCAAAGCTGTAGCCTGTGCCTCATATGCTTCGGATACCCAATGTCGTGCCATGTCATGCCATATCCGTTAATGGCACGTTGCTACTGTGACCTCACAGACATACGCTTTACATTGTTCCATTACTTTTCTGAGTACTTATTTTTTGTGACTTCCCTAGTTGCAATTTAACTTCCAAGGTTTATTTTCGCTCTATCTTCGTTTTATTTTGTAACTTTAGTTGCTGCTCGCCATTTGCATCTTTGTATTTCACACACTGCGCATTGCTGGTCGCATACTTACTTACAAGTTTTGCTTGTCTTGGAATGGTACATCAAGTAGATACATAGTGGACATCAATTATTGTTTCACTGTTCAATAACCGACAGTATTGAACATTGGTGATTGTCCTCTGTTACAGTCATTTTTGTAATGTTTGTCTTTTCCACGTCACGCTTACATGAGTGCCGCAGTTTGAAATCCCACAAACACACACACACACATACATTATGTCTTGAAGTTCAGAAACATGTGACTAGTGAGCCATAGCCAAAGAAAGTAGAGTATTCTCATACGTTCTCTGACGTGACAATAAGTAGTAATTAGGATGAACGTGAAGTCTATCCATTTGTGATGAAGTACATAATCACCTTCATGCAACCTCACAATAACATTCTGTCTCGCGTATGACAGCTAAGCTAACCTTTCGATACAAATGGGTATTTCCTCCCCCCAGTTGTTATGCAACCATGTATAGTTACACAAAATCGTTCGCCATAGAACATCTGTTGGAGATTTCGACCTGCCGCAAACGGATTATTGTTCGTTGCTTCATACTCGTCCTATTCATGCTTCTTTTGACCAATCTTTACTTCAGCGCATTTCTCGGACTCCCTCAAAAAAACAACTTTATTTGGGGAATCCCCTGCACACCCATTCCACAATTTTGAAACCTTACTTTTTGGAACGAACAGGTGTAAAGTATGTGACGCACCAAGCCGCATTACCTCCATGGTTATTCGTTTTGGGAATAGGAAGCTCCAAGGTTCATTTTCCCACGCTTTCGGCACTCTGTATTTCCTCACAGGGGCGGAATTTTCCCCCGGTCCCTATGTCTTTTTTGTTTCTTTCAATGAGAGGCATCACCTCCCGAAGTTGGGCTACGTAGTTTTTCCGCACCCTATATATATATATTAAAATATGATGTATTCTTAAGTAAAGCTGATTTGTACTCTTCACCCTTACGTAGTTGTAAGTTGTCAGTGTTCAGAGTGGAAAAGATTAAGAAGGCAAGCACTACTTTGCCTTCAGATTGTTTACATAAAAACTGCCTTCTTATTCCAGACTTTTCAGATGAATCAGCTTATGTTTGCATACCTTTCTGTAACATGAAACACTTCTATGAATGTCTGTATGTCATGTCTGAAGACATCATCACCGATTTTTCCAGGAAACATGATGTTTCGGTGTCTTGTAATTAATGCAAAATCAACGTTCAAAAAAAAAAAAAAAATGTAAAGTACGATTTACAGTGCAGACGAAAATTTGTAAAATATGGTACTACGGGTGATGGGAAAAGTCGTTACAGGACGGACATTTCGAGAATCTATGATGACAAGGATATCCAAAATGAGTGTGCTATGTTACATATTTCTGCATTATACTTCTTTTACAGTTTTTTTAGTAAGAACTAATATGTTTAACATTTTTCATATTGAACGTTGATTTTTCATTATTGACAAAAAATGGATAATCAGTGGTGTCCTGCTAGAATCTGTAACGATAAGTCCTTGAAGCTGTACTTGATTTCTGATGATTTTTTTTTTTAAGTAACAATAGTCTAATAATGATTAAAGTTGCCTTCTTGTAACTTATTTGTAAACAGGTTTACTTGGAGTTTTAGTTTTGCTAAGTGTTTTTGTTAACTCTCACATTTAAATGCCGAAAAAAAGAGAAGATAGGAAAGCAAGGGTACTTAGTGCTCACATCTTTAACTGCAGTTGAGTTTTGTGCGATTTTCCCCATATATGACTGGAAAGTGAGAACTTTTCGGTAAAGGAGCATTATTTTAATTTTAAGAGAAACATCTTATGCTTAGATTTTGGCTTTGTCAATACTTCAGTTAATCTCTGCTATTTAAACTCCTATTAATAGATGTAGCACGCGAGCAAGACAAAGGAGTCTCTTGATTTTTACTTGTACACACATTACTGAACATGATCATTCTATTCAGTAGAATATCCTACACATGGAGCTCAAGCTTCATCTGAAACTGCGATTCTATGAGTACCCTTATACGTTTAATAACTGTCTCGAAATAAAACTTGTGAATTCTAAACAGACACGTTTCCTTCCGTTTTTACTTACAACTTGTATAATGCTATGCATTTCTATATGACATTTTGAATCGCTTTGTTTTGCAAAATATCTGCTCAAATATATAGAATACACATTATGGTAAAGTAATGCTCCTGCAATACATAAGTATTTTTTTTTAATGAGATTTATTATTATTTGTTCTCTGAAAATGAAGAATATAAGTTTATTTACATTTCTTTCCAAATGTACTTTTTCATTGCTTTGTAAGACCTTATCCAAAAATTAATCTTACGTCATATAATTACTACGTTGGATATTTATAAATTATATGCTACTCCGTATCCGCGCATGAACGGAGTCGGAACATAGGTAGGCCTATAGAAATTTATAGAAAGATGAATGTTAAATGTAATGTAAACGTACCTGCTAATTAGTAAATTGAACAAATAGAAATTTATTTTGTTTTGGCAACCTTTCCATAGAATGTTGTTGTAGTTAGAACGCATATAAATACGTATTGTGGGATAACATTTAGTTCTCTATATGTGTATATAATACAGCGTTTACTATTATCAGCGGATGTAGGGAATCTACACCCCTGGAAATCTGCGGGAGGTACGTTCCACCACACAAAGCAGATATTAGTAGACACTCACACCTATCGTCGGCAGCTTATCCTTATTTGGTAGGGAGATGATCCAAAAATAGTCAGTCTGTCGTCGGTAAGTTGTCTATATTTGGTCGGCAAGTCGTCGGTAATCGGTCGGGTTATTGTCGCTATTGTTCGCATATGGTCGGGAAATGGTCGGAATCGGTTCGCCGGGAAGTCGTCGAAAAATGGTCATTACGACCTTCTTCCGTTCGTCGGGGCCAACTTTAACTGACCATTTATGGACGTCGGGCCGATAATTTTGCGCTACTTAGGTCGATCTCGCTCATTTATGAACGTGGACCATAACCTTTTGCGTTTCAAAGTTTCAAATGCATTGTGGTAGCAACATTTATTCACTGCACTATTTCTGAAATGCTATAGTTTAACTCCCTACATGCAGGATTTATGTCAAAATTGAAGCTGATTATTTTTGTTTAGTTATGAGCGTGGTAAGGACTCAAAAATAAAACAATTATGCTTAGAAGAACGTCGTACTGAAACATCTGCAGTACAAGGCCTGGGGATTGTACTGTTATTTCTATATAAGAATTCCTATAGAAATAAGACCATGCAATCCTCAGACATAAGTTAAGCTATTAATCAAACAAGATAACTGTCTTAGATTGGGCCTTATTTAAAAGGTGCAATTTTCTTCACAAGCTAATACGAAATTTGTTACACTAAATATGATAATTTAAGAACTTTATATTTTATGCTCGCCTTCTCTTCACTGGAGACTTTGTCCCAGACCACTGGCGGTGACTACGCACGCACAGGAAAGTGGGGGTTTACACCTCCAAATCCTCACGTAATTTTTACCATAACGTTAACTCCAATTTTCGAGACTGAGCATTCTTTATACATCTATATTTATATTTTGGCGGCCATATTGGATTCAAAATGGCCACATTTTGGCCTTTTATTTGTTTATCGTAATCTAATCTTAATGATTAACTTTTCGGACTGTCCAATATTTAACTTTGACGGCCATATTGGATTAAATATGATGGTTTTCTGTACATTTTGAAATACTTTGATAACCTACTAATTATGATAAACCTTTATACCATATTTTGTTCTTCTAGCGCAAGCTGTTCTTGCTGTACACACTTTAAAACAAGATTTTAGGCCGTCATTTTGGATTCAAGTTGCTGTTTGAAAATTTCGAACTATTTTCGTAATCTACTCTTCATAATACATATTAATACCAAAATTGGTGTTTCTAGCTCCAGCAGTTTACTCTATGCGCTCTGTACAACAATAGATTTGACGGCCAGGTTGAACCTAAGATGGTGACTTTTTATAAATCTTGGTCATACATCTTCATAGCAAATTTGATGTTTCTAGCTCCAGTAGTTTGGCCTGGGACTTTGGATCAGACAGTCATCAGACTTTGGATATATATATTGGTTAATGCATAACTAAATTTCAAAAGAGATTACTGTTTTTTTTTTTTATATTCATATGTAAATGAAATGTTAAGGCTTTTGACTTTAAGCAAGAATAGTAAAGCTTAATTTTTCCTAAATCCTTTAAGTAGTACGAATGAAACTTATATAGTTCAACTACGATCGAATTAAGTTGTTGTTTCGCTGTACAGAAGAGACTACTATATTTATTGGTTTCAATTGAAAAAAAAATGTTGATGCTTGCTCTAAATACAATGACTATTCTGTTTAAACGAGTTTGAAGAACAAAATATATATTGATACTAGACAAGTAAGCTGTGTTCAGATAGTAGCTTACAATAAACACTCTCTGGTAAAAATAAAATAAAATGCATTTCTACAACCAGAACTTGAAGTTGTGTCTTTAAATTAACTTTATTCATAAAAAAAGTTCTAAGCAAGATACAAACACAACATATAATGAAGAAATATCAGTCAACATTTCCATTAGAATTTATCATGATTACGTGAATTTCCCGTAATCATGTGCTCACATCCTTTCAATGTCGTACACCCAGAAGGGAATATCACTCAAGTACATCACACACAGGCAGATTTTGTCGACCTGTTCTTGTATAAGTGATTTACTGAAATTGGAGGAAGTTCACCTTTATAAAAATCTTAACGGACTTCTTCTTCCTTCTTCTATTTTTCTGGTGTAGACAATGTTTCAACTGTCCCTCGGCGTGGAGCGCGTCGTCTTTCATCTTCAGCCTTTAACCTGCGAAGCTCTTGGACATAGCTAATCACAACTATAATCACGTATGTAAGAAGAACTGTGGAGTTGAAAAAGGGACAATTAAAATGATGGTGATAGAGATACGTAATATAATATATGGTCTAACTGTTTATTTCTACTAATATTATGTATTTTATTAGTATATAATCAGTAAATAGTATTGCATCTTGCTTTAGGTTCGTACTTAGGCCTATAGTAATTATTTATAGGTCTACTATTATTACATTATATATATATATAGATAGATAGATATATAGATATATATATATACAATTATACATACATACAGGATGGTGCAATTAAAAGTTGTCACCCCTTGTATCGTCCGAACGGCTATAAATATGATAAAATGCAAATCACGTCCAGCATTATTTTGAGGGGCTATCATTTTGAGCTATAAAACGTGACCCCAATACCCCCAAGGCAACTTCAAAATTTCAAATCGGAAAGGGGGTCGAGTGATATCTCGTTAGAAAGGTCTTGACAAAGGAAATATTTTGGTGAAACTAAAAGTTGCCACCGCCTTTATCTCGTAAGAGTGGCTTGTTTGAAACAACCCAAAACGTTTCAATTCTAGTCTTGAGGAGGAAGAGATATTGCGATAATTTTAAGTGTGCTGCTCCATCCTCCACGGTCTAGTGGCAATATTTTCTATTTTCTTAAACAGCAACATTGGTCAAGTGACATATCATTTGAAATCTACTTCGATTCTAATTACAAAAATGATATTCTTTTAGAATTTGGCTAAATATTTTACGATAAATTTTATTTCGACCCGTTACTAATTATACATACGAAAATCTCAAAAGAAGTAATATGTTCACAAAAATAAAACCTTGTGAATACAAGAAACTACCCATTATACCGTTAAAGTGACTTCAGTTAGCCTCGTTACGATCAACATGAAGCGTGTTGCCCAACTCACTGAGGTCTAGTAGCAAAACATTCAACTGTCTTAAATAGCGATATGCGTGAACAGTCGTGAAGTGACACATCATTTGAAAGAGCTGTTTAATCTTCAAAAACAATGAAATTTGATTCGAATGTCAGTAAGAAGTCTCTGAGATATAACGGGTTAACAAGTTGAAGACTGGAAACAGAAAGATCGTTATTGGACTAGTATGCCTTAGTAAACAGTGGTATGTTTTTTTCGTTTGTTACCACAGGTCATCTAACACGTTATTGTAGAAAGGATTTGTTTTTATTGAATGTAAATCTGAAATAAAACAAAATATTCATTGGAAATCTGGAAAGTTTCAAAAGCCTGTGAATGCTTTCCAAGAAACGTACTTGGACATTGTTAAACGCTAAAAATGAAACAGTGCCCAAAAGAGGAAGATGGTACTTTATTAAAGGACAATCTTCCCTGCACCAGCCTTAATACGGGCACAGTTGTAACTATCTGCTTAAGGTCGTTGCTTTGCTCTTCAATCCTCTGGTTTCTCCGAAATTTAACTTGTGATAAATGCAGACACAAATCACGTGATTAACTATTCTGTATTATGCATTGAAGTTAATTTTTAATAAATACAAATGCTGTGCCAGTAAATACAGTTTGAAACACTCCCAAAACATGCACTTGTAACAAAAAATATTTTATTAGATGTTCGAAGTGCCCGCCCTCAACATCCATACAATAGTAAACAAATTTATATTTTAAATATTAATTTTCCATTTAAGGACCACTTTTAACAATAAATTCCAAGTTCAGCACTGGTTGTAGCCATTCGGAGTAGAAGGGGTGGCAAAGGACTTAATGGACATGATTTTTGAACACTTCGAATAGGGACAACATAGCGACTTGAAAGTTTCACCCAAACATTTCTTATGACAAGACCTTTCAAATGAGATAGCAATCAACAACCTTTCTTATTTGAAATTTTGAAGTTACCCCACCTACCCCTTTGAGGGGGCAGGGCTTGGGAGTTAAGTCTTAAAGCTCAATATGATAGCCCCTCAAAATAATTATGGACGTGTTTTTGCATTTTATCATATTTGTACACGGAGAAAATTTTTCCTAGGATTTAAGGACGTAACCTCAAATCCGTAGGTTCCCTCCTGCAATAATGAGTTGGCTAGGATAGTATGACGGACGTAGCAAACAGCATTACGGAGCATGTGTACTGTTAACTGCTGTTTGCTCCTGCCTGGCATGATATTTGCAGAAGCCAGTTCATGACGTCATGAAGTTATTTGTACTCACATGCCAGTACGTAGCCACCGTTTTGCCTGCCTGTAGGGAAACCCAGGCTCGTAATGAGGGCTGCTCCTTACGTACTGTCCGTCCAGCTGTCGTGGTTGTAGGTTCCCTCCTGCCTAGCAGAACGGTCCGTACATCGTGTACACGAGTTACCTCCAGACTGTATAGATGTATCAGACGGAAATAATGGATGATGCACCTGTATCGGAAGGTCATGCTTTTCCATACGTTGAAATTAATAACTTCATTCTAGAGCACAATGCCCCGAGAAGTAAACTGCAAATATTCGAAATTTAAGTATTTTATTCTTTCATAAACCAGACGTTAAATCCGGTTAATTTTTGTATCTGCATCGATAATCTAACTTCTTATCTTATAAACTATTCTACAATAACTGATTGCGCACTTTCGGCTTTTAGATATAAGCAGTAACATAAATGCATTAAGAAATCTTTAAATTATCACATATGCTAATAATATTGATCGCGTTGCCTTTTGTGTTTGCTTTAAAACAGATCTCCTATGCACAATAATTATAGTTTTAGCTTTAGGTCATAAACAAAACTATGCTGCCATCTCTTGAGCTTCTTGTAATACACCGCAACAACTTGCAACACATTTAACATTTCGCAACGCACTTAACCTTCTCCTGCTAGACTGTGTCTCCTGCTGTACTTGCATGCAAACGTTCCCAACATTGATACAAGCAGTGTACATCATTATAGTGTTACTGCAGGCGGCTCCTGCTATTACGTAGGAAAGTACCGTCTGTAATGTATATACTGACTTCTCCTTCTTTCATTCTTGGCAGGAGGTTCCATCCTGCTTGCATGTGTTCCTATATGACGTCACTTTATTCATTTTACATGTCGGCAGGATATTCCGTCCTGCCAAATATTGTGGCATGGAGAACAATAGGAAGACGTAGGAAACATACGTAATAAAGACTTTTTCCACTTGGCATTACTTGTAATGCACTCACCACTAATCGCCAATTTCATTGAACGTGGGTTACTTACGTATTACGTATGTTCCGTACGTATTAACGTACGCAACCTACGTAATACTGCAAATGTCACATTTACATTATTGGGAATGTAAGCGTTTTTCTCAGTGTAGCCGTTCGAGCGATACAAGGGTTGTCAACTTTTAATTGCACACCCCTGTATATATACACACACACACACACACACGCACACACACATATATATATATATATATATATATATATATATATATATATATATATATATATATATATATATATATATACATATATTCTGCGCTACACTACTGACATACCGGGATGGTAGTTTCAACAGGGTAAATTTTCTAATGTTTTTGACATCGTTTCCCCTCCCTTACCCGGCCGGTATCTTAGGTGCCTAAAGGTCACAAATCACCTCAAGTCGAGTTCAGCAATCAACCTTAAAAAGGAATGCATTGGAATATTTTTTTTTCGAAAAGACAAACAGATACGGGCCTCTTAATTTAAAACAAATAGTTCATAAAATTAATTATAAAAATCTATGACTTGGCTAGTATATGTTTCCTTCAAGTGCCTGAACGGAGATGCAACGGGCCAGTATTGATCTGCCAACAATAAATAAAAGTCGATATTTCTACACCAATGCGCAACATTTTTCGTAAAAATTACTTCGTTTTGTTCTCCTATACTCTTAGCACATTACACTGGTTGTGTTAGACAAATGTTGTTGGACGTATGTAAAGCATTCACTATTAGAAGAACACAAAAATAATTGTCACATATTATTCAGAACCCGCTGTGTGGAAGGTTCTCAACTTTATAACAGAAGCAAAAAAGTGTTAAATTTTTCACTAAGAAAGTTACTGCAAAGCTAATTTGAACGAAGAAAATTTGTTAGTCAATCAATGTAGAATAATTATCATTTTAGTTTATGTGAAACGCATTGACCTTTCGAACAGTAACAAAATCTAATGTATTAGCAGAAAAATTACATTTATTATTTACAAGCCACATTTGCCAATACACACGCAATATACCATATCTACAGAACATTTTGAGACCTTTGAAATGCAAAAGCAGGATTTCCTTTGAATTTAAAAAAAATATTGAAACGCAATTCATAATTTACCCGTTACAGCTCAATTAGAGTTCTTAATAAAAAAAATAATTTACATGCTAAGTAATATATTTGTGCGATAATTTTCTATAAACTCGTTATGGAAATTTAAGAAACCACATTATATTTTATTTGTTCGAAAAAACGTTTACCGAGATATTCCTTCCTGAAAGATAATTGAAACTCGAAACGTAATTGCCATAGAATAGTCAATCTATTTTTATATGATAGATATATGTGTGTAGTTTATGATGTCAAAACATTACTTTTATGTCGTTTAAACAGGAGAGATGCACAGAATTTCTGGAAACTTTGAAGAGAAAAACAAAAAAATCCAAAATTCAAGAATTATTTCCTACTTTCGTAACAAGTATGTACTTCTTGTTTACAACTTTGAGAAATCACTTGTATGTACATAAAACAAATACTTTAAACAGGTTGAGACGTTTACAAATGGTAGATTAATAACAACGAGGAGTTGTTTATGTTTGAATAATGCGCTATATTTGGACACCATTTACTCAGAGAACGTATATTTTAACACATTTATTATTCAGGTATATTGAAGACATTTGTGTGTTTTAAATGTCGGCCAAGTTTCCTAATTGACTAGGAATTTAGTCGTTTAAAATTTACGGCTAAATGTTTCCTGAAAACATATGCGTTCGTGAGATACATCGACAGCTACCGCTACTGAATTTAGTGAGGGGAGGGGAATTATCAGTGAATATTCAGCCTCTTCTGAAGTGTTTTGGAAATGCAATATTTTGAAATAAACATTTAGGCGTTAAATTTAAACCAATGCTGTTGAATTAAGATACTTGATTAGTTTTCAGAACATAACGTTCTCAATTATAATCGAAAGTATGGTTTTGAAATGTTTTTTTCTAAGAAAATGGCATTTAAATATGGCCAACTAAGAAAAATAAACAAATTTTGCGTTAAATATATAGCCATCAATTCTAAGCTAATGTTAAAGACCTACATCTATATTCACTCTTACAGGATCGTAATAATCATCTACCTATGCAGAATAAAAGAAGGGTTCCTTCAAGAATTTACCAAGGAATTAAATGACGGTGCAAAGAGGCCTATCAGCAAGAGAATCATGCAATGTGCTCTGTGTCGTTGACTGTGGCAGTTGCAGTTTGGTTCTGTATTTGTATACTCCTGTTGACACAGTATAATATAGTTTCACGTTTGGTCTGATCCAAGGAGAATTACGACTGGATTCCTGAGGATTGTCACAAAGCTGCTTGGTTTAATGAGTCGATGCAAGATGCTTCCTTGCAAACAAACACCTGAGCATTTCATGCAAACCCATAAAGAAATATATCCGTCGCATGATGTCAGTTCAGATATGTTTTGTAATGATGGGTATTTTTGTGTTCATTCAAGAGGGGCTATTACAGAATTGGAAACCAGCAACGGCATTTGGAGCATACAATCCTTTTTTTTTTTTTAATTTTCAGTCTACTGTACACGCTCACAATCCATACAAGTCGCAGCGTGTGTTCCACGAGGACCATGCAAGCCGAAAGAAAAGCTCGAATGTGACTGCGCAGTGCCTGGAAGAACATTCTACAGACTACGGTAGCCTCGAGAAGTCCTCAAGATGACCAGGCTTTAATCCAATGACGCATAGGACCAAATAGAGCGAAATGTTCATGAATAGGATCATGTACCATCCACACAGTGTCACCTGTACAGTGTAATTCAGCATTCATGACTCCCTACATCCGAAGAACTCTTTCAAAACATTGTAAAGTTCTATTCGAGGTCAATATCTTCATACTCAATAATAACCCGCTATTTGCAGATTGGGTCAATACATCTGAAACTTCAATGCATTTAACTTTGTTATTCATATAAGTTAATTATGTATTGCCTTTTGATATATCTTTTGTTACATGTTTCCTTATTAAAGTATTGTCTCGGTAACAATAAACAAATGCAATACACAAATGTTTAGAATGATATTACGCTGTTTGTGGAGCTAATCAGGCGAACAAAATATATATTATTATGTGCCAAAACCATATGACAAAGAGCATTAAAAACAAATGTGTTGAAGTTTAGTTCCAGTTGGAAATGAGAATAGCAATTATATAAAAAATAGAACTTGTGTTATTCGATAAGTAAAAATACTTTAAGTGCTATCGAATGATAGAAACAACACTTAAAACAACTGTCATATTTCTCAACTCTTCTCACGTATTCACTTAGTTCCTTTTGACACGTGACACGTCTATACATATAATACTTACGTTTCTTGGAAAACCCTTGCTTTAGCAGTTAAACTTATTCAAACCTAATTTGTATTTAGTAAAGAAGAAATCAAAAGGATATTTGATTTCTAAATCTAACATAAGCATTAGATTTAGAACCTTATTTTAATCATCGCATTAAGATAAAATACTGTATAATACACATTCATGAAATAGGAAAGTTGGTCACGACTTTTATACACATATTTTGTACTCCATACTTTGCCACTTACAATTATTTTCCGAATACTAAACTATTAGCACAAAATGAAAGTATAAAGCAATACAAAGATATCATAAAATAATGGAGTACATGTAAATATTTAAGTTATAAAAGTATAGAACAAACTTACATACAATCACAACGAGTCCGACTATGATGATAGACCCGTTTGCGAAATACTGTGATTTGAAATAATGAGTGATACCCCAAATTAAAGCTGGTACGGCAGACCATAATGCAATAAACTTAAAAATTATCCATGGAATTATAAAGTCACCAATATTCTGAAATAACAAAAAACAATGCTTATTATCCAAAGATATATCATTATTGACTTGTGATTTATCGGGCGGATTTACAGGGGAACATGGGATGCATTGCTCCCCCAGTTTTTTCAGAATGACTATAAAATAACGGCATAGCTTCCACCCTTAAAGCAATTGTCCTAAAGTCTATCTCTTCTAAATACTGAAATGACTGGATGTGTACTATCCCTAATACCACCCTGTAAATCAGCCCAATCGAAAACTGAAAACAAGAATATATTGTAAACCAATTTTAATGTTTTAACTAATGATAAATTTCGATTGTTGATGCAGTGACTGACTGATCTTATATTCTATTCTATATTTCAAAAGGTAGCATAATGTTCATAAAAGAGAATCACAGAAAGTCGAAAATATTCCATGTATAATACTGTTTAAACACGGTAAAGCGGATTGCTTGCAAATACAGGCGTAGTCTCTATTTGTGACTACTTCCAATAACATCATTTGCGACTAATGCTTCAATGTTACTTCAAAATCACACATCTTTTATGGTATTGGAAAGATTAGTGTCCTTCCGGGGAACCGAACCGTTAATTTACTAGTTCGAAACCACTTTAATATAGCTGTACCAGTCATTTGACGGAGAAATGTACTTGCTTCTCATCAGTTTTTCGATATTTCCTGCTAAATACTGTGTATTTCATGTGCATTCAAAACCTTCTAAAGTAGACCTAAGCGAAATATTTACAGTTATTAAGTACACTCAAACTCATAAATGCCAACGTAATAGCAATGGTTCATCTATCCATGGATTCTCAAGTATACAAGAAAAAACACAATGAAAATATTGCTATGCTAAAGAATGAGACCGACATGGAAATAAAGGAACAGTGATATGTTTCGGAGTTTGTTAAAAAAAAACAAATACAGGCTGCTATATCTTAGCACCCAGGTAGAGAAGCAAAGCTATGTAACGATCACTGGCAGATTAAGACCCATGTCACAGATTGAATTAAAGCGAACAAAAAAAAATGAACAAAAAGGAGGCGCTCCCTGGAAAGGCGTTCGAAAATAACTTTCTTTTAGTAAAACAGATATTTTATTATGTAAAATGTTAAACAGATGTAAAATACAATAAAATGTAATGCATACGCATTCACTATTTCCGATTTTTAAAATGTTAGTAACATTTTAATGAAAAGGTGTAAGTAATATGTACACGAAGTACTGCTGGTTCTCTCATGGTTTCGAGTTAGCAAGGCGAGTTCCGAATGCTTGCTTCAAAGTCATTTTTATGAGTATCTTTTCTAACACATTTTGTATTGTTTTTTATGGACAATCTGTTCTGCATCGAATTTTTGCTCTACAATACTTAAAATTAGAACTAATTTCTTTATTGTTCACTTACGTTTTAACTCAGGTTAACGGCTGAGTAAATGTAAATAGAAATACAAACGCTTTTTATTTGTGGATTATATATTTTATGTATTAATTATAGAACATTATTTTTTTTCTAATGGTTTAGAATATGTGTGTAAGCAGGTTAGCTCTACAATGAAAGATAATAAGAACAAATTAGATTGAAATTTGTATTTTGCGAGCTCGGTTTATAGTGCAAGTTTATATTTATTTTCATTCCTAGCAATATAACCTGTCCACTGGGTAGCTTTTGCGAATTTTAGCAAACAGACTAGTGCTTTAATCAATGTAAATAGATATAACTTTATATTCGGTTTAGGTTTATTCTCCTTTACATACGGCTCCACTTAGATTCTGGTATTCTCCCTTCGCTTATAACAATGTTACACCATATGCACTCAGTTTGGTCAAAGCACTCAGGGTCTCAAACAACAAAAAATGAACAAACAAGTGTGTTTTAGGATTGAAAACCACTATCTATGCTGCCACGTTCATTCTCGTAAGGTTGCCCTCAGTTACTCTAATGAACGATTTCATCGAACAAAAGCAGATGAAGATATATTAATTTCATTTTTAAGAGAAACTAATTATCCGGTAGTTGCTTTTAAGCAGTTTATCCAAAAATATTTGTTCATTTGCATTTAGTTCACATTCTACTTTTTCAAATTTTACTATTTATTTATTTAAGAAAGTTGTCATTGGGTCTGCCCTAGTTAATGGGTTAAATATATCCTTCTACCAATTTCATTTGTTGCTTTCTATTTTGGAAGAACTCTCACTGTCTTCATCAGTTGATTATAAAGTATTAGAGAGTTTTCTTATTTTATACACATCATATCCTCTCTGCCTACTTCTAAGTTTATCTTCTCTGAACGAAATATCGTATTGCAATCTTAATTTTAATTCATCCGTAGATTACAAATTTAAAGATATTTTTTATATTGAGGGACTGTGGTCGAAGTTATATTGCGTGAAATTATTAATGGGGGCTAAATCTCGACAAGAGGGCCGAAACGTTAACCCTCAACTACTATTTGACCTCAGCGATCATAATTTCAATGCTACATACCAGACGTTGGCGTTGTTGAACTTCTCGTTCATGTGTATTCTCACTACGCTCTGAGTTCATGTTACTGCTGCACGTGTTCTGTAAAATGTACGTCTTGTTTGCTCGTGGGTGAGGTCAATTTTGATCCCACTATAGTAGTTACATGTTAGTTTTCCTCTGGTTGATCTTGCAGGAGAAAAAATGAACTACAGCAAACAAGATAAGTCGTAGTGATATTGATGCTACTAGTACTCACGAGTTTTAAAAAAGAGCTATTAAAATAATATTCTTAACTATATAAAAAATACTTGTTTGAAGGTATGTTTTTACCCCCTTGAAAACCTTCGATTTTCGTTTTTTTTTGTGTATTAAAAATATTTGTATTTTGACAATTGTCAAATAAATTACAAATTCAGTTTATGATGACCTCGATTTGAATAAAATTTTAAAAAAACTTGATTCCACTTATTTATATATATATATATATATACGCATTTCAAAATTGGGGTCAGTAATGACCCCACGATCGTACTTACATCATTCAAAAATAAGGATAGTAGTTAAGGGTGCTTTTTTATACAGCAATGTTCTGTGAAATAAATGTTTAACCACATTTATATGCTTTGCCACACTGTTACAAAAATACCATCTTTGACTACGGATGTCCAAAAGAGTGACAGCTAAGAGAGAGATACAGAGAGAGAGATTGAAGGACGAACATTAGTTCGTGCTCCAATATTCTGGAACATTGTTGTTTGTTTTGATTCTAGTTTTCTAGAAGTAACAAATCTATGCACACAGCGATGATGATTACGAAAAAGCTTGCATCATCCACAAATGTTACTCTGCTTTCAGTTGAGAATAAATAAGTTTTAATCTTTGTAATCAAAACCGTTCATCCTTGGAGTTCATGGGTTCGGTCGTATTGCTTCGTGAATAAGTATTTTCAATTAGTTTCATTCTGTGTGCTCAAGGTTAAAAGTATCGGTTGGAATGTTCCGAAACGTATTATTATAGTCAACAATCAGCATTTAAAAGTATAGTAGGCAATACTTTGTCAGCTATGTTTTAAGAAATGCATGCAACTTCCCATGGAATCTTTGGAACAGAAAGTAGTGGAACTTAAAATATCGCAGCGTATGCGAAGAAATATATTTAAGAAAAAATGTGGATCCTCATACCAACTCCAAATACATTTAACAGGTGTATCTTAGAGTCTATAAAATTATGATATGGAGTAAATGTTAAAATTGTACTTATTGTTATGGACAATAACTAAGAATTAAAAACAATAACTTTACTGTAAAGTAGATTATCTTCGTGTCGCAGCCACAAAGTTTACATTTTTCCCTTTGATTTCTTGGCGCGTTTTATTTACACAATTGTGAACTCTGCCCTATAACAGATTGAATTTGAATTATGATACTGATGAGCAGTGTTGTCAGCAACAGAGATGAGTAACGCGTCACAGTAGCAGCAAAAAGTTGCTACAACGCACTAAATAAAACTTTAAAATGCCCTAAAAAGGCACCAAATCAATCGATGGCGCAAAAATGCTTCGTTTCGGCACAAGAGGCTGTCGAAAGAGCGAGCATGAGAACTGTAGAGCTTTTTTATTTTCATACCATTGGCAGTAGAACTGATGCGGCATGGTATCCTCAAACACTTCAAACCTGCACTATCCAAAAATGCGTTTCAAAACTGAGAAGTGACTAAGCAAGGGATTCACTAAAGGAAATAGGAGACTTTCATAAACTTTCTGAAGCACAGGTGTCGCTGCAAGATATGCAAACGTGTTAAATTTGGCGCTGGGTGCTAACAGGAAAAAAAAACTGGCGTTAAATGATTGTTTAAAGCGCTAGTTCTAGCAACAAAAGCGCTGAATCGGGATCACTGCTGGTGAGTTACTGAATTAGAATATTATTAACAACACTTTCTTTGTTATTGCTGTCGCAGTCAAAAAATTAATTTCCCAAAATTTTTACAACTTTATTTTATTTTTAATTATAAATTGTATCTGGCTTTAGACTCACATTTCTGCCAGGAGAGTTGCTTATCTTCGGGTAGATTTAATAAACAGGATGAACTAACTATGTCATAATTTGCACCAATGATAACTGTGATTTATCATAGTTCCTAAAGGCAAATTAGTCAAGACAACAGGAAGCCTGTTGTAACATCATCGACGTCAATTCTTACTGAAGGTGAGATTGACTAGATAATTGTGGTTTGACAAACTGCGAAGTTACCAAAATATAAACCACACAGATCCGCCTGGGTTTCCTGTAGAACGCTAATCACTCGGAAGATGTGCAATTCACCAGGGCAGAAATAGTCTATAATTATCAACCAAAGTAAACAAGAGATAATATCAGGATGACATCAACGGATTGAACACGAAGTAATCAAAGTCACGTTTTTGACCACGTCAATACTGGAAGGTGCTAGAAATCACAAAAGAGTTGTCATACGACCACAACTTCCGAGGTGTGGTACATGGCAGTCATTTAAATACCCCCATCCATCAGAAAAGAGGATTCATTCCACCACCGAAGTCCGAACGAGTGTCTCAGACGACTTCACGATAGGATTCTGGTGAGTAAACTTTTTGACTTATAAATATTCTAAGTCATTGGATTGTCTTTCAACTTAACGTTTCGCGCTCAAACTCTACTCACTCTCCCCACTAGCCCCCCTTTTTCTTCATGACCCATTCGTAACAATGTCCTACTACTGGACTTTCTATGAAAGCGCTATATTAGGAATCAAGAAGTCATTAAATAAATCATGTTAGAATTTTAGGTTCAAAAACATAAAAGTATACTCCAAACTTTATGATGTTAATTAGGGCTCTGTCATAGAATCCTAAGATTGACAATAGGTCAACCTATATATTCTCCTTGTAGTGTTTTAAGTTTATTGTGAATAAATTCTATATCCAAAGCACCGAGTTATATTTTTATGAAATTGAATTCATCTCTATAAATAATATAATACATTAGGAAAATGGAAAGGCATTCGAACTTTGATTTCAGGTGGATGCCCTAGACCAGGAGGACCGCTACCGAGATATAAGGGTGTAATATTTCTTTTCTTTAGCTCTACCACAGAAGACTCATCAATATATCATTGATCACCTGGCGCCATACTCATTATCCCAGTGATCGAAATCTTAGGCAACACCTCATTAGAACTTTGGTAACGCCTCAATGGTTGTCGTCCGTATACGTCGCTCTCTATTTTTATACCCCAACCAAGATTGAGATTTTACCATGGCTCTGATGAGGTTCGGCGTTGTCAACCCAACGCTTTGCCTCTTATAATTGGCAGACCGGTCAAAGAACTTCCTTAATAGCCTTGACTGAGATTTAGTGTGCCAAAGATTGGTGGAGACGCCAAATGTCCCCCCCCCCTTTTTTTTGACCATTCCCTAACGTATCCATTTGTTTCTTTTGGGGTCGGCCTAGCGTTTTTTTTATCATTCCTTTCCAGCACGTGTTGTACTTTCCTGGCCGGTATAGACCCACCGTTGTTTAAGATCCGACCTACTTTACCAACCTAACCATTATTCTGAAAAAAAAAAATCGCACAGTGAGACGAAACGTTAAACAAATCAGGAGTTGAAAGTAAATAGCAACTACAACTTGTGTTCATATGTGTTATCATATGTGTTAGATTTAAGCATAGTATGTTATATTTTCTTTATTGAAGTGAAAGTGCGTAATTAGAATTTACAATGCCGTTCTTCGGGAAGTCTAAGACTAAAACGAAACCCAAACAACAAACAGTTCATACTCCGGTAGAAAAGGTTTGTCCACGTTGCGGTAAACCAACATGCTCTAGATTTCTAGATGAACTTGAAAAATCGCGTGATAAAGGTACTTGCACCAGATGTGGAAACTTAAACTGCATAAACTCAAGTGCAAATTCCGGCGCAGAAAGACCAGTTGATGGCAACACTGTTGCGCAGATAGTTCCAAATACTGATCTAGAAAGTCATCAGAATATGGATAAATTGGTAACCCCAACCGAAGACCCAACCGCTGAACCAGAATGCATTGAACTTAGTAACGAATCAACAAGTTACTTTATGGTACCCGATGCATTTACAATGAAAGAGGAACAAGAAGATATTTCAGAAAATGAAAATCCCGTTTCTCAAAATAAACCTAGTCCAGCTTTACGTACGTTCTTCCCAACCCCTGCTCCACGTACATTTCAGCAAGCAGACCCGGATGATACGTTATATCATTCACGTTCACCTGTCGATAGATCCCCGGTAAATGCTTCAACCCCCGTAACCCCTATTAGAGATGAGATTTAGTGTGCCAAATTGCCTTTTTCACAATAAACCTTGTGTTGGTAAATGTTGAAATTAACAGAGATTTTTTTTTTGTTTGTGAAAAAGGTAATAACATATATGCTTTCATACTGTCTGATAGCAGAAAGATTCCTCAACCAAAAATCTCGGCATGAGTCGAGTGCCTGGGCTTCGTAACCAGCAATGAAGAGTTGGGAGAGTGTCTAGGCGAGAGGAACATTCCATATGCACAGAGAACTGTCCATGCCATGGTGTTGTAATTGGTAGTATACCTAGCCGGCAACTCGGAGATCCGGGTTCGAGTACCGGTCGCGGCGGCTGTCAATTTTTCTGTGTTATTTCCAATACTTTATTTGCTTGTCACGAATAGTTAACATAAATGGTTTGGAGCACTACACTAAAATTTAAACGCATTAAACGATGATTTAAGACATACCCGTGTTACTTCCCCTAGATGCGTGTCTAGCCACATCTCTCAAGTTTTTTTGAGAATTCGAAGACCAAAATACTCAGCAAAGAGCAATTATGAGCAGTAACAAACTACTGCTTCTAACTGGCAACAAATCCATGAAGATGTTTAAAAGATATTTTCACTTGATTCTTATACTACAATAAATCAATGGAAGCGTATGCGCAAACAAACGTCTAGGTGGCACTTTAAAAAAAAAACGAGTATACTTTTATATATAACGTGAAAAATAATAGGCCTAAAATATTCATACTTTGCACGAAGACATGATATACTAAAGTCTGTTTTTGTGCAAAGTATGATTATTTTATGCCTCATTTTTTCCTGTTATATATAAAAATGCTCTCGTGATTTTCTTTTTATTTTAAAATGTCACTTAGACGTTTGTTCGCGCATACGCTTCAATTATAGGGATTAGACTTAATTAGAACTGACAGCGCAATTTCAACAGTTTCAAACAACAATCTACAGAAAAATATCATATGTTCTAAAGTGTTATTAAGCTTTACATATTTTTTTTCACATACTACCTATTGTTATAACAGCTACAGAAAAGAACAGTTTTGCCTATCGTTACTGTGTTAGATACATCATATTTTCTGACATGTAATTGTTTTCTTCCTCAAGAGTTATGCCAGCGGTCTGTTTTGTGTTTATATTTTGTTGGCAGATATCAGGCACGTTTCGAGATATTTGACCGAAGTGTTGGCGAAGCGGAGAAAACTTACTTAACGAGTAATAAACATATAAGAAGCTTACGGAATAAACTGTTTTGAAATAACGCTGTCAGAGTAATTTAAGTCGTTATTATTATTATTATACTTCTTCCCTCAGATATATTAAATTATTCAATAGGTGTAAGAAGTAATTTTCGTCACTAAAAATTTCATTTTCTAATCATCAATGAAGAATTTTGCTCATCATCTTATTTAAGTTTACGTAAAAAATAATAATGAGTACAAAACAGGTAGCATTTATTCACTCCTTCATTATCAAGATGTAATCTGGTATCAAATCATTTGTATTTTTTTTAATGTGATCCAATACTGTTTCAAAGAAAAATACTTGCATCGTTTTTTGCTTCCCATAAAGTGTTAAAACCAAAAATGGAAAACTATACAATGTCCAGTTTAACTCAGGTATGAATTCGTTTAAATCGGCAGTTTGTACAATTCGTACGCTATTCCGGGCGTAAGCCATAGTGCTGTTAACACCCATCAATAATATTTGATCTTATCTTATTGTACGCTATTCGTAGTTTATTCGAAATATTCCAGTGTGTTATAAATGTTCATCATTTTCCTTTATACATCTTTGTATTTTTAGAGTATTTTCATGTAACAATTATTACCTTTAATTATATTCTGAACTTATCAATAAAATGATCACCACTTAAGTCACTATTCAACAATCCCCAAAATTAGTTCAACTTTGAACAAAATATCACGTGTTCTGTTCAATATTTTGATAAGCTACTTGATGTTAGTAAAATAAAATAATATATTATCTTACCAGCACAATGCCAACAATGAACAGTAAACATACAGGCGTATCGATCAAAACTACAACAAGTAGCACCCAACCGGATATATAGAAATCTGAAAAGAATATAAGATTATTTCATACAGAGTATGAGATTAATAGTAAAAGCATTTACCAGATAAACATGCATAAAGGAATAAACATTATCTGCATAATAACGCATTTAAAATAATACTGTCTAAGATATTATTTTGATAAGCTTGAATCCAAGAAAATTAAAGTTTTGTTTACTAATCAATTCGAGGTTGCTGAGTTCAATTAATAATTGGAACTTGATTACAAATAGAAACTTCCTAGTTACTTATATTTTTTTGCAGACAGATAAAATATCTGACACTACATTTTTCTACGTTAAAAGTCATGAAATCCTCTGTGAATTTTTAATTATATAACAACTTTTGATTGCCTAACACATTAGTACTCAGTTTTCTGAGCAGAAAATGTTCCAGTTGGTAACTTGAAGATAGTATTAGTGTGAGGAAATGATTGGTCAAATGATAAAAAAAAACAATTATTACAAAAAAAAGTATAACTTTATGATGAACAAATTTTATTTAAAGAATGAGATGGAATATCGGTAGTGTATAAGTGATTATTAAAATTGTTATTATGGCAAAAAGTGCTGTAACCAAATAATAATAGGCAAATGCAATGTGAAGTAATTGTGCATAATCAAAACATTTTCAAAATAGTAAATCTAACGTGCATTTTGAAGTAAGCTAAAACATATCAGAATTATGTGGAATTCCTAATTCGTTGTCCAACGACTTCAGGCATGAAACAGCATAATTTGTCCCAAAATAGACATTGTGTGTCATATATTTCTTTTGCGATTTTAGAATATCGAAAATATTCCCTTCATTGAAATAGCTATTACGACTCAACAAACCTCACAAGAAAATCGAAAATCAACTGTTTCCTCGCCACACAAAATAATGAAACGGCGCATTTTTTAAAGCAAATTGTTGTCTTACTGTAGCCATCTGATAATGTGTTGAGTAATATCATCAAATTACTATGGCTTTGTAAAATAACTCCACATTACGGTACTGTGGAACACATGATTATTCAATACCTTAATAATTAATTTATGAATAAATAAATAACATAAATTAATCATGCCTTTTGAGACTTCGTTTGTTATCACTTACATCTCCATTCATCCTCCGACATAATTTTAAGGTGGTTTTTATTTCTGGACCATGTTATCATATCATTATAAATAACCAGGAAAGCAAGGCCAAGGATCATGCATCCTCCTGTGATAATCTGTTAATTAAACGAGCATTAGAAAGATTAGCAAAGATACGGAATTAAGTCATTTATTTAATATTGGCAGCAAACTTATTAAACTACAGTGCGATTCTTAAGTACTTGAACTCCCATTTGAAATACTGTGTACGCTTACACCATAGAATATTAGTGGGTTTCGTTGCTTAGAGTAGAGGTGTTTGAACGTCGGTGAAAGGTGCATGCTCAATACGGCGCGGGACAACATACACAATAATCAGAAGGTGCGTGAAAATGGGTCAGTACGCCGTGAGTCTCACGTAAGAAAGGAGGGTTGCTCTGTTAGAAGCGTATATCTCGGTGTAGTCTTACAAACTTTCGTTAAAATTTTTAATTAGATGTTCTCCCAATTAGTCTAGTTCCTGTCCGTAACAACCGTGGGAAGTAAGGTCTGGGTAGTATTTTTCTATGGGAGTCAGCCTTCGGGGCCGTCGATTTTTTTGAATCGTAGCCGACTTTCGTAAAATGATTGTAGCTTCGGCTGTAATTGTAGGATAACAATGAATTAGAACTATTTTCTTTTGAAATAGTCACGAAAGAAAACGAGGTATGGATTGCTAGTATAACGATGTAAAAATAGGATGGAGAGTGGAACAAAGTACAATTGTGTTTTTTTTTTTTTTTTTGAAAATTTGTTTTAATTCTCCTAGTGGATTTCCTTTTGACATCACGGGTGCAATTTGATGATAGAATATTATGGGTGGTGTCATTTTCTACCTTACCAATGTTATGGTGGACACCGGAGACGCGCGATGGGGTGGGGAAGGGAGGAATAAACAAAATTCTAAATATCTTCTAAAATTTACTCGTTTTGGTCTAGGAAATCTACTAAACAAAACTGACATAAAAATGCAATAAGGGTAATATTTTCGTTATTCTATGCAGACACAATTTACATTACACTGTTTATAGATCAAGAAATAACCGTCAGTGTGAAAAGATGGCGACAAAAAGTGTTTTTGTATCTAAGTCATAAACTGTGGTTCATACAGAAATGTTCCAGGGGTGCTAAATGAAAGATCATTTTTCTAATTTCTGAGTCACTATTACAATTTTTCCTAGAACGGACGGTTAGAAAGTTATCACCAAATTTAATGTTGTAAATTTCAACTCTTAACAGGAAAACGAGTTTTTAAATAGTATGTTTTATTTCAGGGCGACGCAAAAGTATGGGAATATCCTAGTAAGTCCAAAATGCTCTAGAGAGTGAAACCAATTGTTAGACATCAGTGATGGAAAGTCAAAATTCAGCCATCTTGGATTTATATCAAGAATTTTAAATTGAAATGGCATCATGTTGCATATCGTTTTCTGCGAGTTTATTCTCAGATATTAAAATATGAAGTCGATTCTCACCTACGTTCATTTACCTACGTCTTAGGGGACTATGAAATCTCGGACTTGACGAAGGACTTTGGTCTGCCATTCTGTCACTGAAGGTGATTCGGCATGACGCTAACTCTGCAGCAACGGATCAGGATTGTGCTGGTGAGTAGTGGTCGCAGGACGAAGTTAGCTGAATTCAGAGAGAAGAGATGACATGTAACGGTATTGAGATAATGAAGAAAATTGAGGGAACGAGATCTGTTTGCTATTGGGGACACAGTGGACGACCAAGTGCCGCGACCGGCGATAACATGGCAAGAGCATTTCTGGCACCACACGCATTACTGGCGATAGCATCTGTCACTCAGGGATAGGTATTACGGAATATGAATAAAAACAGATGGTATCATACCAGCTGCAAATGCAAAAACACCTAAATGAGGATGAGCCAGACAGGCGGTTACAGTTTGCAGAATCTACGCAATGATAATACAGCAGATTGCGGGAGAAAAGTCATATTATGAGGTGAGGTATGGAACTAACGAATTGGAGCAAGGCCATGGTATGGTATGTACACATCCATTGTAAGTTGACTGATGACAATTACGGAAGTACACCTGTGAGTATCCCAGCTGTAGGAGAAAATCCTAACTTACTTTTTTACCTCTCTTGATGTAACGTTGAATTTATATAAATGGTTTAGATTTAGGACTTTGGATTTGCTATATTGTATTCTTTTTGTAATGTAATGAAAGCTATTTTACCATGTATGTGATATTATTTAGTGAATATCTTTTAGTGTGTTCACATACCTATTTCCTATTCATTTCTTACTTGACCTTATACCCTGATCCTTTTTCTTGTTTTGTATCGTGGATCGGGAAACGCGACGTTGTTCTTAGTTGGGTTTTATTGCTGCTGCAAACAATTGAAAGGCAATGAAATTGAGTTCCCGAATACCCTTTGGAGCGATGTTTATGTGCTTATTTGATATTAACTTGGATAAATATGTCTAGTGGATAAATACATATGAAGTGTGAATATTCATGTCGAGTGTTATAAATAATAATAATATCTTATGGAAGTTTAATATTTAAATGATGGGATGACTGTTTTGAAACAATATTCTATTTTGATGTGTTTTAATGAATATAAATATATGTCTGAAATGGAAAATTTGAAAGTTGACGTTACAGTAAGTATTGTGCTTACAGGTGCTAAGTAATTTGTATTTTTATTTAATTGAATGAGATTTGGTCTGAGTGCATTCTTATGTAATGATCTTGTTGAATTTACCGTTCCATTCACTCAGTCTATCTTATGTGAGAATAATAGTGAAATGTCTTTACTTATTTTTTCTGTATGTGAGTGTGGAAGAAAGCTTTATTTTGTTTAGTTCTCTTTCAGATTCACATATGCATGTATGATTACACATGCATGTACTCTCACATAGGCGAATAACCTTATACTTGAATCGATTTTCCACCCATGGCGGACAATCTTTATTTTTGTTTATGCTTATGCCATATTTTTCGCGCATGGATATTTTCTGCGTACTATCATCATTGCTTCCGTGTGGTTATTATTGAAAATAAATGCCATAATACTATTATAATATAAAAAGTGCTTATTTCATATGTTTCTTTTATTGTGGTAATACCGTAAATCTCTGTATGTAGGCCCTATACGAGAGTTTGTCATAAAATAAGTAACCCTCTCTTGACCCTTTGTTAGTATGTATATGGTTAAATGAAAATGGCTATCCGGGATTCTTGTAATTAATCATTTCTAGTTATTCATAAGTAATTACTTTCCCCGTTTGGCAGTCATTTTGTGATACGAATGTGTAAATCTTAATTTGCTAGCCCGGAGTTTTGAAAAAAAATGGAAACTTACGTAATTCATGCTTTTAAGTTACGTTTGGTTAATTGGGAATAAATGTGATTAACATTTTTTAATCATGTGTTGTGATAAGTCATTAACATTATTATGTGTTAAATAAGCCATTTTTGGATGTTTTCGTAATGTAATAATGAAGCGTATAGTTTGCATTTGTAATGGCGCATATAGGATTTTGCTAGGATTATTCCTTGGTTTTCTAGAGTTTTTCGAGCAAGAAACGGAATTTTCTCTTTTTCTTATGCAACGTAGAAAGTCGAAACGACTTAGCGGGTCTTTCTTTTTTATTTCTATCAACATTTGTTTTCTTACTTTTCTATAACCTCTTTTGGTAATACGTCAAGCTCTGAGCTATGGCTTACCAATGTTCTTTGTTCACTATTAATGTTCACACAGTCATTATTATAGTGTATTTGTTACTAATATGAACCTTATTGGATTTTACGTGATAGAAATTGTCCTATTGTGGAGTTACTTACTATTAGGTTAGGTAGAGTAGGCTCGCATGTAAATTTTTAATCAGATGCAGAGCAGATGTTCGAATTTCGGCATCATACTGGACGAGTTTTAATTTAACCCGCGTTCGTAAAGCCAATGTCACGCGAAGTAAACGTTTGAGTGTGAGAAGTCGCTCGGTAACTTGTAATTTAACTGCTACAAACATTTCTGCAAGTTCCATTTATAAAACACAACTTATGCTTTAACGTGGTTCGAAGTTGTGAATAGAACTAGTTACTGTATTAAGAAAACGTTCTTGGTGAACGACGCAGTGGAAATACAATTTCCGCTCATTGGTAATTTTCGGTGCCAGTGCTTAATGATCGTACATGTATAACTTTGGCTCGTTGTCGAGCCAGGTCAACGATTGCAAATCATACTAAAGCATATACGGATCAGATGAGTGAAGCATACATCGTTTGGTGAAATGTGTTCGTAATTAACGTTCTATTCATTTGTGGAAAGCCAATCGGGATTCAACTTCAGACAGTGTTGAGTGAAGTCAATTCTGCAACATGTATATAGCTTGTGTGCTGTAATTCTCATGAATCGTAAGCACGTTGATTCTGCAGCAGCTTTACTTTAGTACGTCGCCCAATCTTGTGACTGGTGTAGCCTGGTATAATACTTAAGCGTGGTGGAACTCTCGTCCTAGAACGTCATCCTTGGAGATTTCACCGAGGGGACTTCTACTATTTGTGCAACTTCTTCTATTCCCCCTCCCTCTTTGTCACGAATATTGTCTAAGTTATTGATGGTGGTGTGAACAGGACATAACTGTAACTTATTATATTAAAATTAGGGAACTAGTTGAAGTGAAAAAATAAAATAAAATAAAATAAAATAAAATAAAGCACTTACGAAAAAAAGAACGTATTCTTGAAACTATTTTTCGCGAAACATATAATTAACGGTTCAAAGTTCATTTATGCTCTGGACCATGTAGCTCGCGCTCAGTGCGTAAATATAACTGGCAATGTTTGCCAGGAAAAATTGTAAATTTATAATATCGTATTTTGATTATTGTTTATTTTTCATTATTGCTATTAAATAGTGTTATGAAATTTTATTTATGTGTTTGTTTCCAAGCAAGTACATGTCGTCTCGGTCAGCTTTTTTAATTTTCGAGAAATGTAAATGCAGTTGGTCACAAAAGTATTCTATGACATCTTCTAGTATGCGTTCGTGCGTGAGATGGTTTTCCTCAAACGTCCTGACTTATTGAAATATAACATTGTATTTTTTCACATTCTAGCTCACATTTGTTTTAACGTAACTATTTTGTGGTTTCTACGCGATCTGCCTGGAAGTGTTGATGTAAATTTACATCACATTAATGTGTGTCTTGGTTCCAGGTAAGGTTCTGAATCCTGTAATCCGAAGTCCCGTTGCCCATCCACTCTTTCTAATAAGTTTTTGTCGTGAAAAGCAAATATGCAGTTGTGTTTTGTGACCTGTTTCTGAAAATCACCTACACGGGGCGATTTGAAATATATGAAGTATTACAAATGGAAGCAACGAATTTTAGACTCCTTTCTTTCTGCTGATGGACATACGGGTTCTTTCTCTAGATTTGATGATTTCAATAATTACTTTCTCCACTTGACCGCGTAAACCGCAGTCTAACTAAAAGTGCCTTTATCTAATCTTTTTGCCTGTCGTTTCTTAACATATGTAATGTGTTCGATTTATCCTACCTCTGCATATTTTATGTATAGCGAACTTCAACATAATTATCCTTGAATCATATTACAGCAAATAAAATTTACTGTACCAAGAATCTCTTAAACTATATTACATATGTGGAACATACTCCACAATTTGTGGACCATGCGGAATTACACTATAATATATATATATATATATATATATATATATATATATATATATATATATTAATATCACTGTTAAAGCTCCAAATTGGTGCTTTCACAATGTTCTACTACTTCATTGTGATTTTAAGGTCAGTGTGGATTCCTTGTTTGTATACTATATCATATTAACAAATTATATTTTCGAAATTGTTCTGCTATAGGAAGTATTCGAATTAGATTAACTTGAGGTCATTAACTTCCAAATTCCGTAAGTCGTAGGGTAAGTAAGTAAGTAATTATTATTATAACAACAGCAAGTGGTGTTCCGAAGTCTGGAATCTGTACAATGCCACAATACCGAAGTGATACACGTTACCAGCACAATGTCCAGAAAGTTTAATTCTATATTGGATATGAGCTGAGTATTAGCACTTTATGTTACATATTGAAATTGGAAAATGGAATCATCAGCCGGTTTCTATTAGTGTAAGTATATATAATCAACGTAGACTGTGGTTCGTTCTATATTATGTTTTATATTAATTAATTAAATTTAAGTCATTTTCCATTAATTAAATTTACATAAGAAAGGATATGTGATTTATAAGTACAGTATGTTTCAGTACTAACCAAGTTGCCGAAGACGATAAACTGGCTACCCTTTCTCAGACTAAATCCACAAGCAGGTGATTTTTTCACTATTGGCATCCTCAGCAATTATATGGGACACTGCAAAAAAAAAACATTGCAAATATATTATATGCACAGTCTACAATCGATTGGTAATTATTTTTACTTGTTACGTTGTTGTGATTCAAGAAACCGGGAGATAAGTTCTTTTCCATTTTTTTTTTATAAAAATAGGAAAGCAATACAAATTTCGTCAAAGTATTATCTCCCCGTCTAAGCACACTATTCTGTCATTGATCTGACAAAGCCTGGACTCGCACGATACTGTTTTTCGCACAAATCTCGACTCATGATTATGAATAGGGAACGGATTTTTAGGTAAATAAATGTGTTTTCTGCAGTGAGATAGAGGCCCTTCCTTTTGCCAAAATGTTGATCATATCCTTTTATGTTACCACAGCAAATTTTAGTTTACATACAAACACATATTTTCCAGTTTTCCGTATGTAAATACATATTTTAAGAATTTTCGTTTTAAAAACATAAAATCGCTCATTGAGGCCTGCTACATCGAAATCTTCGAAAGAAATACTGCTTATTCTCCCACATCTCTTTAATATCGAGTGTGTCAGGTTTCTTTTGTCTTTGAGCACGTTAACTGGCAGACTTCTGGCGCCTTACTTTAATTTACATGTAAGATCCAGTTGTGGGAAATTCTACCCAGACACAAGTGTTTCATCTCGTTTGCAGAAGTTCTGTGACGAATATAAGGATGTGTTTTCTACTGATGGCAAAGTGCTGTTTTGCCAACCGTGTGGTAAATCTGTAGTGGCTGATCAACGTTCACAGCATTTTGAGAGCAAGAAACATATTGCTGCTGCTTCACGTTTGAGCAAGAGACAGGTATTTATCGGTCAACCAATTGCGTCTAGTTTTGGTGAACCGTCAAAATTGTCCGCTTTTTCAATGGACTTGTGCAGAGCTTTTATATCCGCATACTGTTCAAACTAAAGTACCCTGAATTACGAAAGTATCTCGTGAAATATACGAACTTCGAACCGCCTGACGAATCAACATTGCGAAAAACGTATCTGCACAGTTGTTAGAGCAAACGTTACTACATATTCACTCGGAATGTGCGCATCAAAATATTTGGGTATGTATGTACGAAACTACAGACTCCAGTGGTAGAAAAGTGGGAAACGTGATTGTAGGAGTGCTAAGTAATGATGACGAAACTGTGCTGATGAAAAATTATTTGCTAGTGTGTAAAGAGCTATCTGCTGCTACACACGTAACGAAAGCAAGCCTTTTCAACGAATGCATCTATTGTGGCCAGAAGGCATAAAATTTAACAATGTTCTTCTTCTTGTTAAAGATGCTGCAGCTTACATGAAAAAAGCTTCAGTAGGCCTTGCCGTTAGCTACCTCAAAATGGTGCATGTTTCCTGTGTGGCTCATGCGTTGCAGAGAATATGTGAAAAGATTAAGAGTTCTTTATCCCAAGGTCGATAAACTAGTTTCAAATGGAATTAAAGTTTTTATCAAATCACCTCAAAGAATATACATGTTTAATCAAAAATGCCCTGGGATTCCTCTTCCACCAGCTCCTGTAGTTACGCGATGGGGCACTTGGTTGGATGCCGTTGAGTATTATGCCCAGAAATTTGAACAATTCGTATCTGTCGTAAATGATCTCGACAAAGACGAAACATCGTCTATAGAAATTCTGCAAGAACTGTTAAAAGATCCCTCCGTAAAACTCGAGTTAGCATTCATTTCAACAAACCTGTCCTTTCTTTCTCGTTGTATAGAAAAGCTTGAATCGTCATCGAACACTCTGTCAGCTTCAGTGGGTGAAATCCCCATAATAGAAACGAAACTAAAAGAACTTACAGGAGCTAACGGACAAGTGCTAATGTCTAAATTTACAGACTTTTGAAAAGAAAACACACACAAAAAAACAAAGTTTTCAATTATTGTGTAAAATTGCACGTGTTTTGGAAGGAGAAGTGGAGGAAGATGTGGTCAATTTCAGTGTTAGTGAAATTTCGTGTTTCAAATATGCGAGAATTGTTTCGTTTGACGTGGACCGAACTTTCTCGCAATATAAGATGCTTTTTAGAGATAATCGTCACAAACTTACAATGGAGATATTGGAGAAAACCATGGTGGTCCACTGCAACGTTTCCAATGAATAGCTCGCTAAGAGTTCAGCATTTCAAAACTGACTTTTAAGATGTTTACGAAGCACATAATATTTAAGTTTCGGTTACGAAATATCTTTATTTTTGTCATATATTTTTCTGGTTTTATCACATATTTTCAAAATTTATGGCACATAAATAAATAAATATTTCTGAGTTTTTTTAGCACATAAAGTTCCGTTCCCTAATTATGAATAGTACAGAACCTCGACTCATACCATAGTTTTTGTATTGTTATTAAAGTTCTCTTATTGGTACATGGGATGATCATTAGAGGGGAACGAAAATTGCTCAATTTATTTTTCGAATTTCAAATTCTAATAGTGTGGAAAATATGCCTCTTGGCCCACACATTCACCTACTAAAATATTATTGATATCAGTTTATATCTTGCGGTGCCTCAATGACCGTAGAGTACTACAAGAATCAATCAAAAGCGCATTGGGGCAGATATATTCCCCAACCGAAAAATGAAAGCAGCATATTCATTATATGATATCATTATGTACAATGTTAGAAATGGTGTGAAGCCCACATCACTTTAACTGTTCATTTTCCTTACAAAAGTTACAACCGAAATCTATAAAATAAGTACTACTAAGTGTACTCCATAAGCAAGATTGTTAAGCTGTTTTCGTGTGATGAATAAACTAATACAGTAGTCAAATAATGAACTAGTTTATGGATTTTAAACTATACCAATTAAATTAACTTTTATTTATTTAATTAATATATTTGAATTTAAATTGTACTTATTTTTCCCAGAATTTATATGGTTTTCTCAGTATTCCTTTCCTCTTTCATGTCAACAACACTAATTGAACGAATCGTTTGATTGTCAGCAGGAAGAGGATGAAACTGATTAAAATAGGCGCCTGTTTAGTATACGACGGGCGTTCCTAAGTTGTCATAGGTTCAAACCAATTCGGTCAATAACACGGATTCAATAACTAGTGTCTAAACGCAAACAATCCTATTTTCGAAAGCTTGAGAGGACATGATTTAATCAAGTGTGCAATAAAAAAAAACACCTGACTTACCTAACATCAACGTATGGTCACTAATTTATTACATTTCCATTAATACTTTACAAGAGCTCTTTCTAGTATGTGGCGTTATACGTTTCTAATATGGAGTTATCTTGATTATTTTGCATCCAGAACTTTCTAAACTCTATGCAAAATTATGTGTCATAACGACACTTGCAACACGATAAAAAATATTGAGGTTTCTATCTTACCTGGCAGAACAGCATTTATCAAAGTGCTGTTTACGAAAAAGTGTTATCAACACTAACAAATAGAGCCTACTAAAATATAGGATGTATATAAACACACCAGGGTAGGTTAAACACCGAGCGAAGCGAGGTGTGCAAGGGGGGGCACGGTGAGTCCCAATGGATTTGAGTTGCGGGGGGCGCAGCCCCCCGTTAGCGGTGGGCATACGCGAAAGTACTGTTTACGCAAAGTGCTGTAGGAACTTTTACTCCACTTTGCACGCAGTTTAGTGTCTTTTATGGCTATAGGAACCAAAATAGCATTTTGAGATGTTCCGAGTGCTCCATGCCAGAAGGAGCTCTTTTAAACAATTACCACACTACTTAATGCGTGGTATCATATCATAAAACGCTCATCAAGCAATACCGCAGACAAAAGACAGTCGTATTTGTGATATGCCATGGATGATGGCCATATACATGAGATTTTATTCCATAGTCTATGACGTAACGTGATCAGTCATCGATTTATGAACCACTGACTTATCATGTTCGAAAAAATCACGCCCAACATAAGCTAATGTAATAACTTAAAATGTATCGAATGAACCATGGACGCTCTAAACTATAGTAGAGCCATTATTTTATACAATTCCTGTTAACTGCTTCATGTACCGGTGATTCGAATCTGTGGCATCAACAGATAGAGGTTCCATCAATCGTTTCTTTCAGAAATGAATCGGAACTGTGAACGATGTACACTTTAGACTGTAATGCATTTCATGCTTTATTTAATAATTGAATTTAGGTAACTAATTATTCTCTTTCGAACCCAGAACAGAGCCAGACTCTCCATACGTACCGTTTACGTAAATCAAGAAGGTTAAGATACATACAGTTACATCAAAACATCTCAACGAACACCTATGCTGAAAAATATGGCTGCGTTAAGGTGCGGTTTACTATTCTATTTTGAATTTTAATCTTGTTCTTTTGTTGCTGCTTTTACTAAATCTTACTCACCAATGCATATTTTATTTCGTTTCTATCATAAAGCTGAAACCATTATATTTATGGCCACAATTCGTTGACTTCAAATTGTCATGATATATTGTAAAATTTCTTAATAGAATAGTTTGTTATTGGAGAGAATACAGTGAAGATAAATAATTGCCAAAATACTTGCCCTCTACTTGCCGTTGTAGTTTGCGTTGAAAAATACTGACCAATTAGTTTACTCTGAGTTCTATAAAAAAAAGTTCAATAAAGGTATTTCAAATCGTATTGAACGAGACTTAGATTTTAATCCAGGAATGGACACACGCCGGATTTTATCGTGGATTGAGCACAATGGTCAACATACGAACATTAAATGAAGTTATGGGTAGGGCTAAATGGAGAGTAGCTTCGAATTATCATTTTTGTATTTAA
>JAGDQP010005209.1:48787-79917 GCA_022664845.1 Lepisma saccharinum
GCATTTTTGTAATCTGCCACAATGTTTCTCTGGTATGATGTTCGGAAATATAATAACCGTTCCTGTAAGAAAGAAAAGCTTTGATATTTGCTAATTTTAAATTTTCTTTCAATAAATGAATGAAATATGTACTAAGTGAGATGCACTAACTTGTATACAAGATATTTAGACACAATTTTTAACAGGTACATACATACAGATTTCGGTATTGCACAGTCTTACCCAGTAGAACACAAACGTGTTTTGAACGTTGATTTTTGCTTTATTTCGTTGATTAGCCTTTATCGGTTGAAGAAAGTACGTTTCATTTTAAATCATAGTTCAACAAGGACGGTATTGTTGACAAGATGTTAGTTCAACTTGAATTAATCCGTTATTTTCAAGTATGGTATAGATTTCGTATCATGAGATTCTTTCTAATTTAATGGAATAACACTTGTAATTAAAATCTAATTTAATGCCATTAACTATTATTTCGTATCCTCTTATGTATGTTGAAAACACTCTAAATTCCAACAAAAATTTGACTTCATTGATAGTATTTAATGTGATGTGTCTTAACTATTAATTATATTGAATTGTGCCGTATGCTATCTTTCCAAGTTAATTGCATGAAACTGTTCCTTTAACACTGGGTTTCTCAACCTGGGGGGTCGTGAACCCTAAGGGGTCCGATGGATGTGTGCATAGGGTCGCGAGGAAAGGTGAAAAAATGATTTGACTAGGCTTTAGTATGTTAAAACTTATAAATTTCAAGGAAAGTATTTTATTTTGCTTGTTGTTTTTAATAATTACTAAAGATAATGTAGTTTCCTGAATAGTTTTGGATAATATCATTAGGATATTTATTGTAACTGCAGGAAATAAACTGTTATGTTTTGAAATAAAAAGCAATTAATACACAAAATAAAATAATTGTGAGTCGCCGGCTAGAAAGCATGATGGAAGGGGGTCGGCGCCTAGAAGGTATGGTAAAAGGGGGTCGCAGGATGAAAAAGATTGAGAAACGTTGATGGAAACATTCAAATGTTATCCTTTAACCGAACTATTTTCGTGCATTTTAGCTTGTGAGTCTGTGAGTGTTTTACCAAAGTCCACAGGTAAGAAAAATGTGTCTATGTGCGGGACTCACCCATTACCTCAACCTTTGCTTTACGAATTACGTTGTCCTACTTGCGTCATTCTTCGCTTTACGTGTTATGAGTTCTCAATGTGTATTTCGCTTGTATTTCACATTTCACTTGTAAGCACTCAATGTACGACTCATATCGATATAATGCATCTCAACAGTATTGTGAAGTTTCTAGTATATCTGCTATATTATGTGAGAACCAAAACGTTAAACTTTCATTAAAATATAAACATACAGATATTGCTGGGAGCCTCTAATACAATAAACTCATTCCTAAACACGAAATTTGCTTTTAAAACTCTCTTTATGGTAAATACTTCCTTTGACTAAAAAAATAAACAAGCAAGCAAGAGCCAGAGAGAGTGAGAGAGAGAGAGAGAAAGAAAGTAAGAAAGAAAGAAAGAAAGAAATAGAGAGAGAGAAAGAAAGAAAGAAAGAAAGAAAGAAAGAAAGAAAGGAAAAGAGAGAGAGAGAAAGAAAGAAAAAGCAAGTAAAAGAAAGAAAAGAAGACAACACGAGGGGGAAATTGTTATATTTTCCCTATATTAAACTAATCGTCTTTGGTAGCAAAACACTAACGTGTCCATATGTCTCGTTTTTTTAATCTTTTAAGATTATATAATTGCTTATCCGAGTAAATAATTTCAGAAGAGACAACAACAGAATGGAACAAACTTTTCAAATCCGTTTCGTTTTAATTTAATATTCTGTGCTTTCTCTTCTCCAATTTCATCTTGTCTTCTCCCTAGTTGTCACCTTTACTCGCTTTTTCGGTTCTGATTTTCCTCTTATTGTGACTTTTCTCTCTATCTTTCAATCTCCGTCATCTCTCTCTCTCTCACACACACACACGCACACACACATTATTTTGTGCTCTCTTAATCCTGGCTGGAAGATTTAGGACTAAGTCTCCATACTTATCTCCTACATGCATAACAAAAACATACCTGTTTTTGAGCATCATTTTTATTCTTTAGAATGAGTTATATCACTTTATCTCGTCACAAAACTTGGATTGAGAAATTGTAAAAGAGCGAATTATTGTGGAAGCTGAGAACTCGATATAGATTGAATATCGAAAAACAAGACAATATCTACAATGTGAGTATCCAAGGAGCAGAATAGAATTAGAGAAATGTTTCAAAATCATTATCAGAGTATACAATAACGATAATAACTCCAGTAATTTAGACAGATCATTTGAACACGCTTGCTAAAACGAAATATATTTTAACATATTTATTGGTTGAATTAGAATCCTTATTAGAATCCTTGTCCGGAGTTTTCAGTAGTTCACTTTCTACTTATATTGGGAAGGCATGACATTTCGAGTCCTGCTGTTGATGATAATATTTTTTTTTTTAGTTTCACTAGAGATGTCCACTATGGAAAAATATGACAGACGTCTTCGCTGATCTCCTTTTTCTTGCTAATGGAAAAGTGGTCTTTTGGGAAGGTTAACCTTCAGGTATGTGATGGGCTATAGCTCTAATAGTCTGTGTGACTATAAGCGAAATTCGTTTAGAGAAAATCTAACTATAGTGTTCCAATCTACTGGCTCAGTGGTGGCACATTGGTTTAGTATTCGAGAGCTCGTGGGTTCAATTCCAGTGGCAGACTATCCTTTTGAGTTTTTTCCAGAGGTTTCTTCAGTCACGCCAGACAAATGTAGGGATAGTACCTTCAACTTAGGTCTTGACATATACCTTTCCATATCCTTTCCCCTTCCCAATCCACTGAGCCTTAGAAGCGTAAGGAACATACATTTAATTGAAATTCTAACTGGATTGTATTGAAAGTGTTATTAAGCGGACACACTCAATTCAGTACGGCTTTGAACATTTTTCGAAATACTCAGCGCACCTTCCATCCATAAAACTACTTTTATGAATGTGTGATGGACCTATCAATACGAACGAATAAATGATTTCTTCTAACAAAGGGAACTGTTTCTTTAACGAAAACTTCGATAGTAAATCATATCAGAAAAAGGTTTTTCTGTGAACTTTTCTGATTGTCTTCTACGAAGGACCAGAAAAAGTGGCACGAAATGATGATGTATTGGTGTATCTTGATATTGGCAACGTTACGGCGAATCTTCAAGCTTCAATGACTATTTTTCATATCTGTGCTAAATTTCTACGCAATTTAGAACATAACAATTGAGGCGTATGCGCGAACAAAAGTCTATTTTTCATGTTAAAAGATAGTGCATATAATTTTATTCCCACATATGCATCAATTTTCTGTAGAACTAGGTTTCATATTTGAGCGAATTGAATTGAATTGATTTTTGTTAAAAAGCACATATGCCGTTGAAACACATAGCACATATGTCTTTTTAACAATGACAGATTTACTTATTAAAAAATAATTTCGATCTAGCTTACTGTCACAGTTCCCTTTGACTCTAACCCTTTAGAAACAACTGGGTATAGTATAGCATTTTCTACCCTTAATAAACTTAAGAAGATATATTGTTGTTAGAAATTACAAATAGACACAATTAAATTAAATGTTCATGTATTGATGATCAATGATTGCTGTCGTGCGTACATGAGCAACATAGCAGGAAACTACACGATGCTTCCTCTGTCCTTTAAAAAAAAGGGAACCATAACTCGCAACTTCATTAACGTTTAGCCCAAACCAGAGTTTCTGGAAAAAATATTATGAAATAGTTCCGTAGAAAAAAGAAAAACATAAAACTTAAAGTTTATTTCGTCGAACGCCTCTAGGTTGAAGAAAATGAACAAATATACAAAGAACGTTAATTACTTCTTGAGTCCGGGATTAAACCATCAAGTTATCTCAGATGCCTCTCAGCTAGTATCACGAGAAAGAATTGCATTTTTCTCATTATATGATGCAGGAAATACGCAATACATATTAAAATGAAGCAGTGGCTTCTTCCTTATAATAAAATCTTAGTAATAAAGGAAATCCTTTGGGAATAGAGTATCCAATAAGAGAGAGGGGGAGAGAAAGAGAGTGAGAGAGACCAACGAAGAAGAAGAATAAAATACAGAAAATACCTTGTTTATATGTAAATACTGAGGAGAAACCGGATATATGACTCAAGGAATCGTTCTAATTGTAATTTTAAGTCTTTTATAACTTGATTAGTATCTAAAATCTAACTTTCGCTCATCTAGCTTAACAGGAAGCTTTACACCTTTATTCTGAAGAAAAACAGATATGTTCATATTATTAGACACATTATTAATATTTTACTTAATTATTATTTCCTATGTTATATTATATCGGAAACAAATTTAAATATAAACATAGCTACTGCTATTTAATTCCTTATTCATTGTAATGCGAGCCATTTACCTTTTAAAAATCAATAATAAATGCGTGCATGATATACAGCTTATTTCAACGCGACAAACATTAAATGAGATAAAAATGCGGTAGACAATTACGCTTGACAAAGATTATAACGTTTTGTGGAATGCTATTATCTTTATCAAATGCTTCTTCCTTTATGGATTGTCATGCGCAAGGTTAATACACTTATGCTGCAAGTCATCATTACTTATTCATAAATTATTAATTTCTTCTCTCAGCTGATGCTTGAGTTTAGTGTTCTTCTTCTTGTGCACTTCCTCATGAAGATCCAGAATATTTCAGTGGTTTTCTTGTCGTTACTGTTATACGGGTACAGTAGTACACCAATATGCTTGATAATTATACTAATAGTAATTAGAACACTTCTAGTAATTAGGAAAATCCTTCATATTTTTTTTGAGATTCTTGAACATGTAGCGTGGCGCTTATCATGCACAAAAATGAAGCAGTTGTTACCAAACAAGACGACAGTAGCTTCTCATGAAGAACCATTAATTAACCATCAAACTGAATTGTGTCCTCTATTGTATGAAGTCTTCCAGGTCCAAAGACAGACGTTACACATCCAAAGCCACACCACAAAGTAAATACGTATTTACTTTGAGACCATACTGAGGTTGGATGCTTCATAATTTATTTTACACATTCCAATTTGAACTTTTGCTTAGATGGACTTGGCCCATATCATGAAGATTCATCAAACATAGTACAATATGGCATAGCACTGAAACACTTTCTCCCTATCATCGGAAACTCAATGATAGCATTCAGCGTGGTAAGGGCTCACTGAATTTGTCCTTCGAATGCAACTGAGAACTTCCGGTTCACAGTGGGCCGATGCTATTCTGTGAGCAAAGATTTTCGCGCTCACTTGTGAGCCGGACCTCCCCGGAAGCGCAGCTAGTGTGACAGCAATATGGCTTTCATGAGGTGCACTTGCAGCTTGCCTTACAGCATGTAAGACAACTTTCATATTTAATTCGTCGTCGATAAAAAGAAAGTAACAGATGTCTGACATCTTACAGACGCGTCATGTTTACTACTCTTTGTGCTGTTCGATATTCAACTGATCATGAAATTTCAACCATACGCTTTATAAAATTCAACAGTTTGGTGAGCATAAACGAAATTTGGCATCCGAAGGATTTGCTCTGAGCGTCCACTCACTGAAAATCACTCTCACTGAGCCGCTCACCGTGTTGAATGCAGCCAATATTTTAGTCCTTGTACCAATTCAAGTCGCTTTTTTTTCGTTCTTAGAAACGAACAAGAAATATTGAGGTTTACAGTTGAATGCACCTGTAAGTGAAATTTGAGTTTTAAATTAATCAAAACCTAGAAAGAATTATAAAAAGAAAATATATATTTTTTCCCTTTCATTGTAATGTGTAGTAAAAATGTTTTAATATGATGTATTACATTCTGTATTATCCTTATGTAAAGAAGTATAATATGAAATTCCTCTATGCCATGTGTATTACGGCATGAATATGTGTGCATAGTGCATCTAAAGAAAGAAATAATATATTGTCTCTAGTCGCGATATCAAGTGTAAATTTCTCCATATGATATGCGTATGATATCTCGCCATAGATTGGAATTATACATTGGAATTAGAGGGAATTGTACCTCATTTCACAACCTGCTGCAGAGCTTCCATTATTTGCGTTAGTCCATGGAGGAGAAATAAACTGAGGAATATAAAATACCTATTTTATGGTTGACAATTACCCAGGTTAAGTATTTTTATCTATAAACAACCAGGATGAGATGGAAATCCCACAAACATCGCACACCAATAAATATATTTAGCAACTAATTCTGATTTTCAAATTCTTGTCGAGGAGATGCAATGAAAAAACACATAAATAATAGAACGAGGAAAAGAACAATTGAGTGCAAATATTGTACACATTATAGTGTTCTGAATCAAATCTGTGAAAACAAAATATTTTACATCTTTTGTTTAATGTCAGCCTTGAGCCGCAGCTTTTGATCTGTTAAGAACTCCTTAAAAAGTTCATGGTAATTAGGGCTCAGTGCATCGAATGAAAAAGGCAAACCATTTAAGGCACTTTTATTAGAAAATCAGAAATTTAAGAAAATAACGGGTCAAACTTGATTAGCAACTTAGAATTTACTGCAACATAGAAACTAAAATAATTAATTATATTTGCGACACAAGCTTCGCAAAAGCTCGAGACAATTTTCTACAGAACAGGCGTGATTTTGAAAACGTGGTTATTCTAGCTGGGGACAAATAACACCAGGGACTTTGAATTTGCTGTATCTCCAAAACAATTAAAGATAGTAGTCTTATTTTTGCCTTGAAATCCAACACAAATGGTGCACAGATCTGAGAGTATTTAGATTGAAGTCGGTAAATACTGTAAAAAAAATAAAAAATCTAAATTGACAACAACGATATATTTCAATATGCGTTTTCGTTCGTGAGATTAAAAAAAAATCAGTATCCAAGAACTTGTATGGTGCATCTAAAAGACGAAAGGTTAGGGTGACCCATTAATTTTACTAAACAAACAACAAGGAGTTCAAAAATCACATCCATTGTTTCCTTCGATGTATCGTTTAGCTTCCATACCAAAAAAAAGTTTTAAAAAATGTTCACGAGTGGACATATGCTATGGCACAAAAACATGACTGAAATAAGATTCAGACTTAAGAGTGATGTTCTTAACTTTGAGTATATTGTCTCAGCCTGCTACGAGTTAGCCCATTCCCTAGAACTAAGTTGCTATTGCTCACAAACAGAATAAGAGGTGGTTTTTGAATCTGGATCCTTGATGTTAATCTGGACACGAGCATTCCAGTTGCAGTTACTCTGGAACCATTAGAAATAATTTCTTCCTTCCTGTGACTCAATAGACAAGAAACGTAGGCAAACGATTGTACTACTAATTAATATTACACGTTGCTGATATTTTGGCTTGATCTATAATTTGTGTGATAAGGCGAAAATGAACGTGAAATGATATGAATTGTACGTACTTCACACTATGGGTCATTCACAAACTTACTCATAGGCATCATTCTTAGACAGTTTTACCCAACTCATATATATTTTTCCTCGATTGTCATTTCCGTGTATTTAATATCAATTTACAGATAAATAGAACGATTGGAATCGTATCTTTATTGATTGTTGTTTTCCTAAATTGATTTTATTTATTCATACTATGTGTGTATAAAATTTGATTTATCTTCTTTGTGTTTCAGTTAATAAATATATACTAGTTATAATTAATAATTATTTAAACAATCAAATCAAAATAAGATATTTGGTGAACGAGAAATTATGAAAACACCAATTCATTAGATGTATGGATTCAAACAGCTGTGACTTTTTAAAAGATCGAAGTATCATAGTGTACGGCCCACCAACAAGGAGGAGAAATAATAAATTTGAGCACATGATACTAATAGATAGTGAGTGTGTGTGTAAGAGAAAAACAAATAAAGCATGTATGTTAGATAGTGAGTGAGAGAGTGAGTGTTAGAGAGATAGAGAAAGAAAGAGAATGTTTAGGGAAAGTTGTTCTATTAGCATTGTAAATAATTATTATTAACTGTTAGTTATATTATGCCTACTAAATTCAAAGGAAGTTTGAAACTCCAGAAACAAATTACTTCTGAACAATCTCTGAATACATCGCTGAAGCTAAATCGATTACATAAACGATAAACGTTATACTTGCCTGTTAGTGATTATAATTCAAAATCGTGTCCATAAAGTTTAAAGTCTATACATTAATAAAGTCCATTTTCATACAACGCTTACAGTACAAGTGTTCTATTAGAACGAAATTCTACTTTTCTGAAGAAAACTGAATATAAATAAAATCTATCATATAAAATATTATATAGCTGTTGGAAACTGAGTGATAGCAAAACTCAGGTAAAACCATTCTTTTCGTTCCTTCTTTAAACGTTTAAGAAAAAAAGATAGCAGCATATTTGTTCCATATCTCTCCAGAAAATATGAACATGGGAACTGTTTTTTCTATGCAACAGTAACATCATTATCGAAGATACTTCTTTACATAGAAAAATACAGTTCGCCGTTTCATATGGATATGACGAACTAGCGAAAGGACCTTAGGGATGTGGGATGCATGACAACATTGCACGATTAGCAGCATTAATGCAAAACCTTCGAAGCTAAAAGAAGTGCGATACATTTACAAGGAATGATGTTTTTAATTGTCATCTGCCAGAATTTCATTTTTTCATATTAGATATACTAACAAATGTATAGTATGTACCTAGGTATAGCTTTCAATTTCGATTTATTTATTTTCTTATTGTCTATATATTTCCAACGTATTTTCTTTTTACCATCCTTCTCAAGTTTTGGAAGGCTTCAATAGAAACGTAAACATTTCCGTCCATTGATCCAGTTCATTTCAATCCAAAATAAATTTGTATATCTTGATTCGAATAGACAGAAACAGATTCATATATATGGGTTTGCTGTTAATGTTACCATAGCCATATTAACATTATTTATTTAGGCATGTAGTTTTATTGATACATGTTAAAATATATATTCTGATTTGTTTTGGTTTGCTCTACAATTCCACGTTTGTTTTACACTTTGATTTCACTAGTACGCTTCTCCAAATTAAGCATTCTCTGGAGCTACTTAAACCTAATATGAATATTCATTAATATGAGTTTGTAAATAATCATAAAATGATATTTATACGTACGAAGTTAATGTGAAATGAACAGACAGCATCTACTTCAAGAATTCTTGGTACATTTGTTCTCTGCCTTCGATTTGGTTAATTGGATGGTTGACTAGTCGATGATTGACTAAAACAATAACATGGTCCATGAAGAATTTTGTTTATACTTATTTATATGAACATATATCGTTTGCAGAAAAATAATATTCATAGTTTAAGTAATGTTAATTGCTGAATATGTAAATATATAAATACAAAACTAGTAGTTATTGTAACTAAGGTTTAAACGTTATTTACAAGAGTATCGGTGTTTAGTTATTGTACTTACTGCTGATATCCAAACGTTCTTCTACGAAGGAATTACCTATCTCTTTTTAATAACTGAAGATGCATCTTCCAATGTAAAACAAATCAAAATCATGCATTTACGCATGGTGGCTGTGAGTGAAAGCTCACCAAGCTTAATTTGGTAATAATTTCGGCCTTAGACAAACATCCGATAAAGTGTCATGTACATTAGCATTGTTTTATTTTAGAAATAGATCCTCTAAGGATCATGAACAATAATAATAACTAATATGTTGGCAAACTCCTTTTTTTTTTTTTGCTCATAAGGATGTTTATAGGTATAAGTTTGGGGAACATTTTGTGGTAACGGTACTATGAGATAAAAGCGTTTTCACTCATTGTTTAAAAAAACGGTTTGGTCTATTCTTTCCAAGATAAGTAATGTGTTAGAACGGAGAGCATTCCATAATTTAACATCTCCAGAATGTTTAGCTAATTCATGTTTGCATAGAAACTACGTGTTCAACTTTTATTGACTCCTAAAGTGACAATGGGTAAACCAGTTTTCTTCAAATTTGACGTGATAATGTAGTACTCAACATCTTAAGATTTATATACCAATTGAGAACTAAAAGAAAAAAAAAAACATTTCCATTTTAACAAAAAGGGGTTATTAATACCGGTTCGAACCTTATTTAGAGAGGATTATTTGGAATTCAACTGAACTTATTATATTGGCGTATGAAAAAAAAATCAACGCTGTAACCAAATTAATTTAATCGGAACGTTCATCATTTCCACGGTAAGATTCAGTTACTAAGCATGTATTGCAGCATTACATAGGAATTATTGATCCACTTGCTGCCACACTTAACATAACGTTGCAGGGAAATGTTCTTATGACTTTAACTTCATGTTTCCAAAGGAAGATACTCTAATTATTATACTGTTATTTAAGTATAATGAGCGAATGATTAAACCAAAGTAAGCGGAATGTATCTGAATTTCCTTAGAGCTTGAACCACGTCAGAAAGTTAAACAAACACTTTCCGTGAAAATCACATGATACTCTAACAACTTTGTATATTTCGTGTATGCTTTTCAAGTATACGTATATAATGTTCTACTAAATTATTATAATTTCTGAGTAAATATTCACATCATATTCAACCCCACATATAATTCAACTCAGCAGGGTTTCAGGTTGTTCAGGCAAGCATTTAACCCATAAAATGTATTATATTTCGCAAAACAATTTGGCCAAAAACGTTGTTATCTGGATTTTTCTTTTACATTTTCTGCATAATTCAAGTGTGCTGATCACGAATATTGCATTGGTTTTCCCACAATGTCTACAATTCAACTATAAAACGAAACTGTGGGTACTATAGCATTAGTAAAAATAACGATATATGTACTATAATATGTGTTCCCGCATGTGTGTTTATTGTATATTTACAAGCAGAAATGAATTCAAAATGCACCTTTGAAATATACAAAGAAAACTTATAATGTCAAGTAACTGTCAGCAGTAAGATTAAGGACACCATCATTGGATAAAAGCACTGAGTGTTATGATGGCTGTATGTACTATACGAGAATTACATAATAAATTGGTTGAACTGAGCAGTTGCACTTCGTCTTCCTCTATTATAACAGGAAGTATCCTTATGCATTAAACACGACACATAGTCTCTCATCTTTCGTTGATTTCATCCAGCTTGATGACCCTTGTCCATTATTTCGATGTCCTTATGCAAGCGATTACTATGTTCGTCGTCTACATCACGCAAGTTCATTTTGAAGACATCACCATGAGAATGAAGAAAATTAATCTTTACAAATATCTTATAGTCCATCGTATGATTGATATTTAACAAGTGTTCAGCAACATTCTTGTATTTGCCGCGTGCGACTAAGGAAAACTCAGGAAAACCTCCGTTATGGTATAGAGTCATTAGGCTTAAGAAATTAATTAAAACGATAAATATAACGATAACTTGAAATAATTAGTAAAACAAAAATATGGTAAATAACTTGGACATGATTTGAAATTACGTTAGCTGTTTTCAGTACTGAGAAGTCGACAACGCTAGAACTGCTCCACCCTGTCAGCTGTAGATATCATGGACATATTATATTACTATGTTCAGGTTTAGAAGTGATCTTTCGGAGTAACTAGCTTTCTTCCTGTAGACACATGATAGATATATTAGTGCCTCCTAATATCCGATATAACAAAATATGTAGGAAAATGAAAGAAACGATAATATATGATGCAGTAAGTGTGCCATGCAAGTTGAAAGGGCACGCTTATAAGAATAAGTATTATTATTAGAATAAAATATTCGATAACAGAAGGTTTTCAATTGTCCCGCAGCATAGCATTGAGTATTTTTGAAGGATATTTTGAATAGCGGACTGTATTAAAAATGAAAACTGGCAGCTTAATCATGTTTTCTGTTAAATGAAAAATCTACCTGTAGTGGACGAGTCAAACATATGGTGGTCGTCCGTAAAATGTTCTGCTTAAAATATTTTTTTAGATATAAGTTATTTTCTTATCCTTAGGATAAATGAAGACACCTCACCTCCTCCAATAGAATTATTGAACTATTTGTCACCAACGTAAATGCATGGTTTCAACAGGCTTGCATACTGGTCTTTGTTGCTATGAGGAAACGTTACACTGTGAGGTTTATTCACCTCGTTCTTTAATCAAAACCAACTGTGACTTCTAGACAATAGTTTTCAACGAAATGAGAGAACACTTACTCACTTGTTGTTGCAATATACGCAGAACTCAATAGATCGTGATTGGAAGAAAAAAAAATGTTTTGTTACGAGACAGGAGTCACGTAGGACATAGATGGTGTTCAGTTAATGCTATCCTGATTATCGCCGCAATAATCCTCTGTGGTATGCTGTATAGCATACACGACTCTCACAACTGGGTTCGTGAGTTCAAGAAATGGGGAACAAAACTCTATTTTTTTTAAAGTAAGGTGAAGATTTGCGGAAAAATCGGCACAAATAATTTGAACTATTTGTTTTTCAAACATTAAATGTTTATTTTTCTAACATCTTAGTAAAGGAGAGGATATAAGCCAGGAGATGATAATGACGATTTCTTGTTCATCTCCTTGCATATAAGATGGTTCGCATTTTTAACAAATCAAGAAGTAAACCCCTTTCATTCATATGATTCAAAATATGTTCTTAAATTGGTTAACCTAAATATTTACGTTTAATGAACAATATTATTTTGTATCCAATAAAGAATTAAGACTCATCATTTAGCAGTATGGGAATCAATCTTAAGACCCCAAGTTTAGTAACCCAAGGTTAAAGTAACTATGCTGCATAACGCTATCGCTTTTTACGCAGTGATTTGCAGATTCCTCTACGAGTATATCTTTTTTATAACAAAACACAAAATATAATTGTGTTTCGGTGTTTGTCTTCAATAAATCTTCTCAACCAAATTATTTTACTTGAAAGACCAAATCTTGTCTCGAAAGCTCTTTTGATGCAACGCTAAGAACTGTGGTTTTTAAGGTTTTACACTATCGTGACGAAGCCATTACGGTGACGAGAAATACAGCAGGCGGCATTTTTTATGGATTAAAAAAAAATAGAAACAAAGTTTTCAGTAACTAAGGATTTCAGGAGTCACAAATCACACATTGAATGAATTTGAGAACGTTCTATACGTGATATAAAATAGTGTTGCTATCTGATTAGTACTCAGGATTCCTTAGAATGAAATATTCTGCTCGTGTTATACTATTGTTTAGTAGTGAATTTTCTTCCTATTGAAAATGAAAAAAAAATACAGAGGCTTGAACTCATGACTCTTTTGTTGCTGTATTACGTTGCTACCAAATTCTTCACTTAGCATAATACTTTCAACCAGAGCTGACCTGGTCCGATACTTGACCTGAATGACCCAGTCCTGGTCTGGGACTTAATGAACTGCAATTTTTGGACGTGGTATTGTTCGTGTTGTGGAGGTAACCCAGCCAATCAGGCAACGTCGGCCTGACGGCGGGCAGGTGCAAGGTGGGGTTACGCCCCTATACCGGCAAGTTGGTGGAACGACGGCGGCCAAAAAATGACTCGATGATCAAACGTCACTCATGGGTCCACCCCAATATTCCCCCTACCAAATATTTCCCGAATGCTAGACAGGTCCCTTCTATTCCCGACGGGTGCCAGAACAAAATCCCTTTTTGGTCGGTATTTGGCTTTCTGGGCAGTACAGTTCACTGGTCACCTCTGAAAGAAACACTGTTGCTCTAGGAATCTATGATTTTCCCACTGGATTACCGGACAGAAATTCAGTTACCGGGTCAGACCGCGTCTGAAGAATATATGCCCCACATATATAATCATATGAAAATCTGATGATTTTTAACAATTATGACATTTCGCCTTTCCGCCATCTTCGATTTCACAAGGGATTTGTTTTGACTAGGAAAATAAGTCAGCGCTATTTCAAATATGAACAAATGAAATTTCACGAAGATGAGATGACTTTTAATAATTAAAATATTTCTTGGTGCTACCATCTCAGATTTCGAAGTTCAGTCATCTTGGTCCTCGGAAATGAACTCAGAGACCTTCAAACATGCAAACATAATATTTCAATAAAATCACATAATTCTTACATTTCGCGCTGCCTTCATCTTCAACTTCAAAATTGAACGTTTTTGGAGTCGGGAATTAACACATACAAATACCCGCATACAAAATTGCACGAAAATATGATAATTAAAACAATTAAATACAGTATTTCGCGCTGCCGCTGTTTTATATTTCAAATATAACATTTTTGCATGGGAAATGAAGGGAGCGTCCCTTGAAAACAATTATATAAAATTTCACTAAGCTTTGATTATTTTCAATTAAGGCCTATGCGTGGATAAATATCTATGTAACATTTTAGTGAAAACTGAGTTATTTACGAAACAAAGGTTTCTGATATGTCCTTGATATGTATCTACACTTGGTTTGAACATATTGCAACAAATATTCTTGGCAGTTAGACATTTCTGAAACAAAATGCACTAGAAAATCCGAAGAACAAGAGTCTATGTTACATGTTCTTCCCATGAATGAATGCACGCTTAAACCTTCGGATAGGGAAAACATAGCCGTAGCAGCTAATTTTACTGCTAGTTTTACTAAATTGCTATAACTGGTTCGACTGATGAAAATAGCGCCTACTCCTACAGCTACTTTCTCCAAACTTCCCAAGGGGTATAAACAACATCGCACCGATGGAAAAAGCGGGTGTGAGCTGTTACTTTATTTTCTATGTCTAGGAATCATTCTTGGAAGGAAATAACGGCCACACAGCGCTATATACTTTTATTCATGGCCTAGGCAGAAACAAACAGAAAAGAACTTTCCTAATGTTTCGTTTCATTATACCATATAATACTAATTTGTGCTCGGCGGTAACTTCGCCGTCTTCGGATTGGGCATGGGTATGTACTGGGTTTGAAGCCCGCAGCTCAGCAGTAGAGCGAATGTTTAGCACTGGGAAGGTCGTAGTTGCAATCCTAGCGACCGTAGTTAGTAATATCCTAATTCTTCGTTATTCCGAGCCCAGCTGGAAATTGGAGGCTTGCTGGCAGCTCACTAGTCAAGACGGAAAGTTCTGGTTCACTTGTTATAACCTCGGCATGATAATAAATATTGAACTTGTGAAGAGTCATGCTTTTCAACCATGCGCTTACAGCCAAGCGCACAAGTAGGAATGCTGAGACGGCATAGTTATTTCGTCACCGATCACCATCGAGGTGCTCTTTGGATAATCACTTATGTCGGCAACTACCACACAATGGGACGAGAACAAAGAAACAAAATAATATATAGAAGACGCCAATATTAATAGCATCTGAACGCTGAGGTAATGTTGATTGAACTTTACTAGTTGCTCATAGGTGCGCTATCTTCATCATATTCACGTCGTGTTCAAAAGTGATAAAACGAATTTAACATTTTTGGATAAGAACCAATTTCGAAAGGATATCTCACTTGTACCTGCTGCAGTAATATTTTAGGTACGCTGTGCGCATACGTCTAGGAAAATATATCATTTGCACGTTTTGTAATACTATGTCATATACGTTACGTATTACTAAATTGAAGAAAATGCTTTAATTTGTTCGCAAAATCTCAGGGTTAATCAGGAGTGCAATCATCACTTCTGAAAGAATTATATCCCTTTTTGGAGGTAAGAACTGATGGAAGAAATTATATGAGCTTTTCCAACTTACAAGTCAGAACGTGGGTTCCATTTCCACTCCATTCCTCGAATGATTATAATCCATGACCCTTGCACACCAGGTCTCACTCCATCCAATTTAATTACATCGTTACTACCATTCACAAGTTCTACAATTCTCCGCTATCTCTCATTTACAAAAGATGCGGATTCTATACGCATTATCACCAAGTATTTACACTCGCAACATTGGCCGCAGCAGTTCAGTTAGTAGAGCGCTCACCACTGGGGCTAGGCGTCGTCGGATAAATCCCTCCTCATGAGATGTGAACTTTGCGGCGGACAAACAATATGTGCATCTCCCACTTTCTTCATTCCACCAATTCATTCCATCATCATTCATACGGTCTGAGCCATAGTTGCCTAAAGTCCATAAAATCAATTCAAATTATGAACGCAACGCGTTGTCTCAAGTTTGGGGAGGTTTTGTGCAGAGGATTGCAGCTAGTGGCAGCTAAATGTTGGATGCCCTGGAAGTATTTATTCTAACCTTTCTAATAACGATAAATCAGAGCTTAGTTCTCTTAACATTTTGTACATCTCGATGAATTTGGGAATGTAGTTTTTCGAAGTTCATATTACGAAAATGTTAGGACAAAGCTCTCATCAATCTTAAAATTATGATTGCACTGTAGCCGAACTAGAAAACCTACCATCAGTGTCTTAGCGAGGAAGAAGCAAATGCCTTGGGTGCCAGAGCTGAGGATCGCCAAATCGAAAGCGTCTAAAACTGTATGTAAAGAATAAAGCACTCCAAATGTACTAAGCTCTGAAATAAAAATGTGTCACCTTGAAAAAAGAAAAGTTTTTTTCCCCATGCAAATCAGATGCAATTGGAGTTGTTATAATAACTTTGTTCTCGCAAAATTTATTAAAATGTTGTAAGTGTCATGCACATTATATATTTTTATTTTTTTCAATTCCTATACAATGTATTAACATTAAAGTACAGTAGATAAAATTGCAATAAAACTTTGCGGGGGGAGGAAATATTTTCTGCATACACCTCGGGCGCTGAAATACCTCGCAACAACTCTGCTTACCATATTTAGATAAAAAAATATGTGTCTCAATTTCTGCTGCAGACAGAAAATATACATAACCGCATTCCGAAAATGGTGAAAAATGGTCATGTTTGAGCGGCCATGCAATAACGATTATGCATTTCAGAATTAGAAATAAAGTAGCTTAGAGTCTATTGATATTTTACTACAACATAAGATAGTTTTTGAGCTTATTTTTTTAATGTGAATTTTAGGATTTTGGTACCCAGCTTTTTCCATATCGTCCCACTGTTGAGTAGCAGGGCCCCGCTCGCCTCCCCATTGGGCTACTAAAAAAAACAGTACCAAAATATCAACACTAAAGCAAGCTTACTTCTGTCAGAAAAAAATAATAACAAATTTGGTTGTAGCGGCACGTTTAGAAATGTTCTTATTTAACATTTTTCTTTGAGTTCGTCTAGTTTTGTATTAAGTTGCCTGCCTGGTAATAACTCTAACTTGCTTTTGAGATATGGTCGTTCTAACTATACCTCCTTCTTAAGTCTGAAATTTTTACCAGCGGAGTAATTGATTTTTCTTCTCATACTTCATGAACAATCGAAGCTATCTCCAACACTGAATAAAGATCAACATTCCATGCTAATTATAATAATGTATGATAATGGTACTCGAAGTCGGTTGATGCTACTAAATCGTACTCCGTATTTAATCATAGTGACAATTTGTGTCTACCTTTCAGTTATTATTTTTGTGTCTTATTGCCAGGTAGGCATATAATGTTTTGAGCTGATGTTGTGAGATTGGTTTGCTAATAATATGAACCAGTATCGTTTTGTATCTTAAATTGCCTCTTTTCAGCGCCATACCTGCGTTCCTACGTGTTATGCGTTATTACAGTTCTAATATACTCTACTTGTGTACAATAAATATCTGGAAACTATTACTTATATATGAACAATTTCAAATAAATATATTTTCATTCAGAAATCACAACCGATGATATTAGCACAGAACTAAATACATGTCCGAACAAGCTAGAAAAAAATATTATGTTATAAGTAATCGTTGATGCAAATTGCGATCATTGCCTCATATGTGTAAAACAAACGATATATTAGAAACGTACCCTGAGCAAGAGTATTACATTAACATTATATATATATATATATAAATTTAAATATAGCAATAAAGCACACAAATTAATTGTGCTAAAAAATTGTCATTCTCTTTCCAAAATAACACTACAAAACTCGAACATTCTTAGAGGCACATTAATTATGAACAAATTTAGCTCGTACATTCTATTGTTACAGAAAAGTTACTTGCTCATATTTACAATTACCAGACTATGAGAAATGAATTTGGGAAAAGCAGATGCTATGAAGGAATTGAAATAACAAAATGTATACAAATGTTAGTTTTAACTTTGAACACAATTGTGTAATTACTAGTAATACATTTATAGACAGCAGTTGTGGAAAATAAACAGTTTGCATAATTAAACATTTGTCGAATATTTTACACATGTTAATTCTCTGAAGAATTTCACTTAAGGCCTACTATATATTTTTATAGTTGTCTTGGGAATGAGTAGTACATTTTTTATTATTATCTTATGTTGTAATTTTCTACACCAATTAGAAATATGTTTATTTTTATTATCATTAAAACAACGCGTAACAACATGCAAAGGGTATTAGTTAATGAAAAGGCCCGTTCGGCTGGTTAGTAGAAATAACGCAATGCAATACAGTAGGCAAAGAAGTATAACATGGAAGAGAGAAAACAAACAAATAGAACAACTGCTCACAACGACACACCTAACTAGAACTAACTATTGCCCCTGCCGGGAATCGAACCCATTTTTATTTAGTAGGTCAAAGCCTTACCGCTGCACCAAGTTAATACCTTACCACTGAACTACAGCGACTCGGTGATTAACACTAAAAGTCAAAATTTGTTTTAATGTGTCGTTTGGCCAGATGTATGTGTTTTTTGTTTATTATTGACATAACAGTATGACAATTTTGTCCATAGCAAAATTGAAAAATGTCGTGGAAAATAAAAAAAAATAACCAATTGTAAGTTCCGATGCCATGAAGGTAAGGAAAAATGTTGGGCAAGTCTTATTTTCGAACGTACAACCCCAATACTGGTACATCTGTGAGACTGAAAATGATAATTATATTGTACAGGTATATAATTTGTTAATTTAAAATAGCTTACTGATTACACAATAATATAAAAATATTTGCACACAAGACAAATAAGATGAAGTGATATAGAATCAATATAATGAATAAGAATATAGAAAGGAAACGGTTATGTAATATTTTGAAGCATGCGTTTCGGACCAACAGTCGAGTAATCTTGAGTTTAATAGGTTGCAGCCATTTTTCTCCTTTTATAGATCAGAATGGAAGTGCCAACATGTCTATCACTAATCAGTTTAGTTATTTATCACCTCACTATACGCAATTCCATGACATCCTGTTCACTTAACTAAGCCTCTTTCATTGTTAATCAATTAGCAGGCACATAAACTCAGATTTAACAACATTCTATCAGCCACTTCCTACTCATCAATCTCGTTAATCAATAATGATGTCGGTTTGTGGAAACTGTGTTTGTGAACTTTGTCAAATCTTCGCTTGTGTGTTGGTATGTGTGATTTTCTCATTATTGATTGATTGATATAATATAGATTTGTGCTGAGAAGCTAGTTTATGATTTTGCAACAGCTCCCTTGAATTTCGCAAGTGTTGAAAATTTATTAAGTATTGCATAAATATTTTAAAACTTTCGTGTGCTAATCAAAGTTATTGTTCCTAATATGTGACTATGCATTTTATCATACTTCATTTACGATACAAAAACACATTTCGTTGAATGTTGTCATGTAAAACGTTTTTCGTATAAAAACAAAATTGAAGTATGTATATTCTAGAACTACTACCTCAGAGTCACAGGGGGAACCTAAAGAAAACAGAAGTAGAGTGAAAGATATCGTAATGTTCTTCTGCGTAATGGTTGTTATTATTCTGGCGCAATTACTATGTAACGTAGCAACAGGCTTGTATAACACGTGGTAGCACTATCTTTACAATATACGATATAATATTTATGGTAGAGTCCATATTACTGTAGATCGTTTAATAGCATGGTTACTTAGTGAATAAATAGAGCAAATGCTTATATACGTTTTTACCGACACCAGTTTATTATAAAGTTCCAATATACTATATATTATACAATGTATTATAAAGTTAACAATACGAGCGTCCCGAACATGGGCTCTGCAGTGAATAATCTAGTGGATCACCTCTTGCAATGATATTTAACTTAGGTTTAGAAAAGGAGATCGTTCCTAGAAAGGATACTAACTCCAGTCCGAGTTAGCAGGTAAAGGTATGCCAACCTAAGCTGGGGGTAAGGTGAGAGTCCTGACTCCAGTCCAAGCCAGGTAGAGGTGACCACTTTTCGGAGCGAAGATGTGATAACTTCAAAGGTGATTGACTGGCCTTTTAATATCCCTATTTGTGGGCGTATTTTCAGTACTTCCAACTTTTGCCGCTTGGAGGTTGTTGTCGTCTGCTTCCTATGGATGCTTAGTCAGCTTTATGTAACTTTTATTGTTTGTTTACTTTTATGCTTAACACACTGACCTATTTATCCATATCCCATTACAATATGCAGAGCGGTGCAAAACACTTGCTGAGGAAAAACAAGGGAAACAAAAAATCAAGAAAACCAAGACCCGTTCACACAGAGAAAAGGACTGATATAGATACATCAAGAGAAATAGAGTTAGATAACAAAGAAGACATCAGAAGGTCTTAGGATGTTCCATTTTCAAATTCTTCTTATCATTTATTCTACAAAATGAGGCTTTCGGAGTTGGATCCCAATATTTTCCTTATCCCCTAAGTACCAAGAACATTCCATATCCAAACACAAACATTCTGTACCATATATGGTAAAGCTCTAAGAAATGAAATATCCTTTCGGTTGTCTGCGGTTTCTAGTGGTTTGCTCTTTGCTTTCTCGCCCAATTCTGCTCCGCTAACTGTTCGAAAAGATGGTATTCTTTCAGCTATTCTTTTCTCTTTCCCTTTGCTGCTTTAGCTTTAGCTTTACCACACATAAAGCATGAAACATATATCCTTCAATTCAATGTTGGAGACACAGACCCATGAGACTAAAATTGCTAACTAACTAAACACCCAATCCAACTAATTAACCAACAATTTAGACAACACATGATGGTACCTTCAGCATTACAACATTTAACTCGAATCTGTCGATCCATTCAGTACTTGGGCGAGTTTATCTACTCGAGAAACACTAACTATTATATCATCCTCGGTATCGATTTTTTCTTGGTTACTAGTAACACCAACAAGTTAAAAGAATGTAGTTAATTTTTCAGGTGTCATTTAAATTCCGCTTTAATCTACGTCTTGTTCGTAGAGATATATTGAGAAATTCTTTCATTACGATAATTCGCTTTATTATATTTTGATTTACGGTAGTTAGAAATCTAGTTAGCATAACCATGAATTGACTTGCAAATCAAGAAGCCAAGTAGAACTCATTTTTGATTGAAAAGCATAAATAAAATAACGGAAACATAAAGTACAATAAACATGACTGTCTGACTTTCAGATACTGATATCTAAGGGAGCAAAACAAGAATCCTAAGCAAATGAACAATGAACTGCTAATTTTAGAGTGAAACTATTTTTTCCACTATATCAGATCGTGAAGAATTCAACTCCATAACTAAGTTCTGTTCAGCGTGTACTTACTGCAATATTAGGGTTAAATAAAAAATGGTAAGGTACCGTAGTGGAAAGGGTATGCAAGTTTTATTATCAAAGTCATTACTTTCTCCACCCTTTACTACCATGAGAAGTCAGACAGTGGCTCATCTCCATTTGACGTGCACAAATTGGTATATGGGGATTGGGACAGAATCCGATACAGCATATAAATCTTTTTGTGGAATTGAAAGAATAAGGAAATGAAAATTACATACTGGTTCTAGGGTCAAAATAATAGTTTTCTTTATCTTCTACTCAACGGAAAATCAAATGGCGTACGACTCATTTATATCTAAATTTAGTTACTGAGATCTACGGTGACATAATTACATTTCTAATCGATCGAAAACGACCTCACATTTGACAACGAAGATCATCTATTTACCTACTATTGCAGATCATCAAGAAAACAACGTTGTTTCTCAAATGTTTTTGCTGAGTTGTTGTTGCTGTGTTTAATGCTGTGTTCAATGTTCAAGCAATGACAAATACCTTTTCAATCTTAGAGAGTATACACCACTGTCTTCCCCCGCTCCTCCGACAGCGTGAAAACTAATGATACATAGATCATATATTAATACATTAGAATTGTAATTTCGGATATATAGTTCGGGTGGATGATATAATGAGATTGTAAAAGGAGTTAGCATTTATAGTCACAATAGTGGCTTTTTTGCATCCTCTCGGGTCATGGGCAATCCACTGTAGCATTATTAATTTCTATCCAACATTTAGTTCCTTTGATCTAAGGATACAAACGAAAATTACCAATCGATCGAAAGAGGACATGTAAATGTTGAAACTAAAGTCATAGTTTTGCTCGCGTTTTCAGACCAACTACAATCCAACGGTGTATCTCTGACTTGTCGTCAGTTCAATGCAGGATGCTTCAGTGGAGAGCTCTAAGCTAGTGAGTAAAACGTGTCACTCTTAGAGTGATAAACGCAATTTCCCCGAACCATTCGGGCTGCGGAGAATCGACAGTCTATGTTTATTTATATCTGACCTTTAGTTACTGAAAGTTAGGGAAATAGAGCTGGATAACTTTAGGCTACTTAAGAGATACCAATTTTATTACTAATATCATAAATTTCCAAACCATTTCATAGCATGAAGAATCCAACTATGGTTCACTCTCTGAATCGTGGTTAGTGGGGTGAAGATATGGAGTAGAGAAAGTTGAGCTAATGGAAAGTACAGCAAGTTTTAGTGTTAAAGACATTTTTTCACACATTCTGGCATGAGGATTACAATGGAATATGGTTCGTTTCTGTTTTACTTGTAGTTCTGCAGATCTATGGTAACAATCGGAGAACGCTTAGCAATTGAAATAATGAGTTGCCAATTTTAGAGTCAAAGTCGTCGCTTTCCAAACCTTTCCAAAGGAGGATCAACTATGTTTTCCTTACTTGTATGGGACTTTTAGTTACTTACAGCTAAGAGAAACCAATAGAAAATACCAAGAAATATAAAGAATAACAGCCTATTTTAGAGTTAAAATCGTAGCTTTAAATATTTGTTTGCAATATTTGGAATACAACTGGTTCTAAGGTAATAATTTACTTACAAGGAAACTGTCTCCGGCGGCACAAGGGAATCTGCATAAAACTTCCACAGTGCTTTGATGATATGTTGGAACAAACATACCTGTAGAAGTACGTTTCGCATATTTGCGGTACGCGAGTTACAGGACTTAATTTGTTTCGAGAATTTGCTCTGAACGCCTAAAAGGTAGACAACACTTCATACATTTGTTCTGAAGTTATGCATTTCACGTAAACTTTTATATACAAGGTTGAGCTAAAGATAATTTAAATGTTAAATTAAAAGTTATTGATGAAACTGATGCATTAATTAATAACTTTGATCCCTGCCAAATGCGAACATTAAAATACAGGGTGTCCTAAAGGAGACTTTGTATCCCGTTAATTTCGTAATCAGTTGATTTACAGTAGGAATCCCGACACACGTCCTTATAAATTTAAGGGTGATTGCGTCAAGCATTGCATGCTGCCCCTTTCAATTGTGATGTAGTGGCAAAAAAAGGAAATCTTCTTAAATGACAACATGGGTCAAGTGACACAACATGTCATTGGTCTTTAGTTTGTATTTACAAAAGCAGGTGATCATTTACTAGTTTTGTTGAACACTAGGCGAGAAACTGTGTTTGGAAATCTCAAATATTATATGAAACTCGGTAATATTTTTTTCTGAATATCATTTCAGCGAATGACGGTAACAAAAAAGTCTTTAGAAGTTCTTTTGAATATCTTTGAAAACAGATAAAAAGATGCTTATCATAACTTGATTAATTCTTAGCGATACAACACAATTGCTACCCTTCAGTACTGAAAAGTGTTAGGAAGGTCATAACTACATACAATTAAGTGATGTAATGCAATTCACTATAGTATACGTTAGGAGAGTCCTCCATCGCCCATCATACAATAGGTAGTAACTCCGCGGTGCATCACTCCCTCTCATGAAAACTTCGGACTGGCATGTTATTTTTCTCAGTGTATTCTGCATGTGTTGAGTTAAATACGCTTGGATACTACATTTCTGAATCTTTCGAAACACATGCTGAAACTCTGAAACTTTGTTAACTTTGCTAATGAGTTTCAAGTAATGAGTACAGCCATAGGAATATTTGTGAACATTTTAATGTTTACAATAAAAACTAAAAGTGGAATGGTGACTGTTATATGACCCTAGAATAGTCATGTAATGTTTGCGCACTCAGGTGATGAAAACAAGAATTGTATACGACCGCACGAACTTGTAACTGTAATAGTTGTTTTGTACGATACGTTCTTTGATACTGTGTTGTTTTCACTTTATTTGGAGGTGGTGAAACAAATTGTAGAGTTGGGTTCGTTATATTAAGTCATTCGTGGTTTTGTATGTTGGTGTTGTGTTGTCAATGGAGGGAACAGAAAATGACTAAAACATGTACAATCTATATGTAGCTCTTCCTCTTTTGAGAGAAAAACATTCGAAAGAAACTAATTGTTAGTTTAATGACGCTCCGACGACTGTTTTCTATCAAAGACTTGCGGAAGGGATATACAACTATATAATTAGTAAATGTTCTGGTGATTCTGCGTGTTTCGCTTTATAATATTTGAGAGTTCGAAACATAATTTCTCGCTTGTATACAAAGAAACTAGTAAATGATCACATGACATTGCAAATAGAAACTAAAGAGCAATGACATGCTTGTCACTTGACTAATGTTGTCCTTTAAGAAAATGCCATTTTTGCCACGAGACCATAATAGAAAAGGGCAGCATGCAACACTTGATCACTATGGCGCATTCAACATTAATTAATAGGGGCGCGTGTCGGAGTTCCTGCCGGAAATCAATTGGTTACGAAATTAACGAGATGGAAAATTTATTTGGGCCACCTGTTTTATATACTATTCGCATTTAATTATAAGAGTAATTAAGTAACATTTCATTTTAATCAATAACATTAATCTAACACTTTAATTAGCTTCAGCGCAGCCTTCGGTATAAAATTATATGTGCCATGCATAACTTCAGCACAAATGTAGAAGTGTTGTCTACCTTTCAGGCGTTCAGAGCGAAATTTCGAAAATTTTGAAGTACTGTAACTCACGTACCACCAATCAGCTAAACATGGTACTACAAGAAGGTTCATTTGAACATATCATCAACGTACTGTGGAAGTTTCATGTAGATTGAATTGTCCCACCGGAGACAGTTTCCTTGAAAGGACAAGTTTCAGGTAGTACTATGGGATAGTGAAAGGTAATTGATGTTGGATGTAATTGAATCATTATGTATGTATTGTTTATGAATATACTCTTGATTGCGTAAAGCCATTATAATGAAACTATAACATTGATACACTGACATGTTGCATAGCTCACTGATACACAATTAAATTTGCAACTACGGAAATAACTATGAAAATCGTAGCGTAAATCAGATTACACATCGAAATCCCAAATAAGATAAAAAGCCCAGCCAACGCGAACATTATAAACATGATATTAACAATGACATTTTAGGAAATAAGATATGTGAGGCAATTCGTTACACAGTGAAGGACACCGCGTCAGTAAATGTAATTCAGACAAACTGGCAGGAAATCAATCATTGGTTAGAGGAAGAATGCCTTAAACTTCGTTGGCGAACCGAAACAGAAAAGGCAGCGATAGCTAAATAATAAGGCCGAAGCAGATACAAACTACTACATTAACGAGAAACGTAACGTCGCTTCGAGATTTAGAAAAAAAATATCTTACGCAGAAAATTTAGAGGGTATAAGAAAACGTTAATATAAATAACATTAGAAATATAGTATAGGAAAGGGTAAATTCACCATGAAAAGTTACCTACCACACTGTAAAAAAAACACTTTCTTACACTTTTACGGCACTTTCAAAAGCAGGAATGTGTTTTAAAAGTATACCAACTGTGTAATAAAGTGCTGTGAAGTGTTCGAATGTGGTCCATTACAAGTTCTACATAACTCGAGCGCATTATTTGAACATAATAAAACTACTATAATCCTAAGAACATTTTTTTAGCGTTTTCGAACACTTTTTCAGCACTATTAAGGGAGCACATTTATCTCACATTCTGTACATTTTTTTACACTTTTTCCAAGCTTATTACACCCCAATAATAGCTCACATTAAATTCTTTGTCATTTTTATTTGTGCCTCCTCATTATTTTTTAAAGAAAATGGAGGGACTCAGGTAATTTATATAGTAGTAGTGTGATGTTTATGTTTATTAAGCGTTTTTCTAAATGCACAGTCTTAAAGAAGAGTTTAATAAGCATTATTTATCTCTTTATCAGGTAGGTTGAATGTATAGTGTTAGGATGCCAATTTAACATAAACTGTAGGTTCCATTCTTAGAAAGTCACAAGTTTGCCAAGGTGCTTAATCAAAATTCTACTTTAACGTTAGAACCTATTTTCCGGTTTAATAATTTAACTCTGTACAAATATGCATAGGTAAACAAATTAAACTATACATCCTTCCAGTTTTTGAAAACCGTAGTTGTGTCCTAAGCTTGTCTCGTCTGGGGAATGACGTCACTACATGAATTGAATTGAATTGTATGGCCTCTAGGCATCTAAGGCTCAGGTCAGGATAGGGGAGGGAAAAGTATAGGGGAAGGTGTCAGAGTCTATGTTGAAGATGCCATCCCGGCATTTGCCTGTTGTGACAGGACACACTGTCAGGATGGTCGGCCGCTGGGATCGAACCCACTCTGACCTCCCGAATGCTATGCCAACGCTCTACCCCTGAGATACGGCCGCTCCGTACGCCACTGCATCACTTTTAAGATAAGATTGACTACGAATGAAGCGCACAAGGCGCCAGTTAGGGTACCACCCGATATTTACCTTCTGAGACTGTAAAAAAGCCTTTATAAAAACAATCAAAATTACCGGTACCATGAAAAACCGAGCCTTCAAATTCCAATTAGAGGCTTATTGCAGTGATTCCGCCAGACAGACCCTGTGGGAGAATCACTCCCGAAATGCTCGAGAACACCCCCCCAAACTTTAACATTTTTTCAGCCAAAAATCGATAGAAAATGTGCAAAACTCTAATTACACCCTCCTAATTTTATCTTTACACCCACCCCCAAACTGAAAATCCTTGCGGAATCTCTGCTGTATTGTCATTGTTAAATATTTTCCTTTTTATTATGTCTGCTCAAATTAAAGTTAAGGAAGTCCTTTCGTTCGTTTCTATACAAAATTACGTTCCTTTCTATACAAAATTGGGGAAATACTCAAATCCTTTGTGTTTATTGAAGAAGAAGAAAAACATACATTTCTTTATCAACGGATTGTTTTTGTTTATCTGAAGTTCTTAAAAGCAACACATTATCTTTCGCACAGGTGTCTCCTGTCTGGTTGTTACCAGGTATACTGTTTTAGTAGTAGATTCCTTTTCTGTACTGTCTACTAGTCTACTTTAATTTACAATGTAATTTCTGCTGGTTTTCTATAATTTTAACCTAGCAACATTGATTGCTTGACTTATATCTGACGTAAAACTGCTGAACATAACACGCCACCTATTCGCAACGACGTCTAATAACGGTTTGAAGTGATTTCGACTCGAAGAAAGAAGAGGAAATAATAACAGTTTGTTCTTCAGGCTCCTGTGTCGCAATAAAGAAGGTACGTGGAAACTAACTTTCTATATAACTTAATTATTTTAATTAATATTTTATAAACCTAGTGTAATTATTTTATATAAGAAGATCGTGTGATTTAGTCGGTGTGATAGAAATTGTTTTCATACAAATCATAAAGGCGACAATTTGGGACAATTCATGACAAGGCAATATGTGGTAACTTTCATCACAAGTCATTTTATTTTAGCAATGTGTTCAGGACTCATGCAATATTGTATTTCACAAATGCATTTTTGATCAAAGAGACTCACATATAAACCATTCAAGAAATAAATTAATGAGGCTTAAATTAAAAAATTAAGTGAAAGTAGGCCAATATATAAAATAATAATGCCTTTTGCCCATAAATCAATTTTATCCTTAAAAAAAAACCTTGTTCCCTTATGAAGACCGAGTGTTAATTTGCCGTTTACAGTGCCAATATAGCAGTTTAAGGTAAAAAAATAAAGTTAATTTAAAATGCAGTTACGACATATTGCCGTGTCAAGAACGATATGCATTTCCGCAGCTGGACAAAATAAATCGATTGAAACCAATGTTGGCCATTTCCTGTTAGCTACTTCCGGTTAGTAATTTCCATGGTGCAACATGAAAATTTTTGAAAATTTATCTAATGCTCAGATCGGAACAGGATATAGGATAATATGTGGGAAATGGTCAGCCCAGGCCTAAGTTGAAGGTACCAGCCCGTCATTTACCTGGTGTGTCTGAAAAATGCCCTGGAGAAACCTCAGTTAGGATGGTCGTCGGTTCTGGGATCAATCCCAAAATCTCCCTAATGCTAAGCCAACGCTCTTAGCAGTGATCTACGGCCGCTCGGTAGTACAGTACTGATATTCAAAATGTATGTATATCGATCGGCCAAGCTTTACAAACGAAATCTTTTGCTAATCATAGTTGCAATTCCAGTTATAAACTCTTTAGTTTTGAATATATTTAATTTAGAAACAGCCAAGTCAATCCAAATGTCCAAAAATTCACTAGGCAGCTGTGGGTCAGTTAGTACTCTTAGGATTCGGGAGGTACTTTGTTGAAACCAGTGATCAGGCATCCTGCTTGGTTTACCAGGATTTTTTCCAGACTTGGGCTGTTCGATTTCTGAATTTCGATACCGAACTTAGAATGAACATCGAAAATCGTTCATATCGAAATATCGTTGGGAATCGAAAATGTTTATATTGAAGATAGTTACAGGACGAGCATAGTTCAGTTCGTAGCGCATTGTTCTATCAATCCAAAGGTCCTAGAAATGACCCCAGTGGCCGCCAATCCTAACTGAGGTTTTTCCAAACACTCACACCTGGCAATGCCATAGTCACACAAGGCAAATGCCGAGATATTACCTACAAACTAGGCGTAGCCAATTATCTACTAACATCCGCTTCCAAACTCGTAATCAGTCCTGAGCCTGATATACCTGAAGGCCATAAATAAATGTAAACTCAAAATTTAATAGAATAGTTGGAAATCGAATATCGTTGGGGAAAAATCGTTACGGTAGAAGAAAATCTGCACTGGAAAGGTTGCCTAGGCATCATGTAACCCCACTCATGACCAGGGGCATAAGAAATATCCTCGCGGCGTGGGAGGGAAGCAGGAACGCAGATTTATTTTACGAACTTATTGACCGGCTACGAAGTCATCTTGTTCCAATTTCGCATGTTCGCATTGTAAAAACAAGGCCAAATTACCGTTTGCAAGAGGACATCGTGGTGTAGTGGTTAAAGCGCTGGCTTGCTAAGTTAAAAACCGGGTTCGAATCGCTGTGGGTTCATATTTATTATTAATAATTGCTTTCTTGCATTTTCCGTATAGATTATCTTAAATTAGTGACCATGGGATCGTGGAGATTTGGTATGGTTAAGTGCGGTCATGTATCGTTTATCTTTACATTTTCAGTTCTCAAAATTGCGAGCGCGAAACGCATGTTGGATCGAAACCGATCAATTACTTCGTGAAAAAAGAAATGAATGCAGAAGCCATGACTCAGTAAGAATAATCGCGGCGCACCAGCTGAAAATGTGGGGGTGGGGACAGAAACCAGTTAGTTATGCCACTGCTCATTATCAACATTTTCCTCAGTTACATCAGCTGAATGAATGCCTTGTTCCTAACATCATAGTTGGGCTATCTCTTTTACAGTGTATATCCAGAAATTACCCGCATTACTCAAAACTAAAAACTAAAATTTTGAATTAACATTCGTGCTAGAATTTGAATTTAGTTTCAATGCCTTTAGGCAACTTTGGCTCAGGCCTCGTGCTAAAAGAGACAGACGTTCTGATAACTACATATTTTAAATAGATCGCAAACTCTCAAGTTGAAGTTTTGGGTATATTTACGGAAAATAAAATGAATATTCCAACATTATTAAGCCAGAAAATACAAAAAAACATAAAATAAGTTATCTTCAAATTTCAAGCCTAGCTTAGCTACAGTTTTAACACGAGATCTTTATTTTACTCTTCAAAGTCGTCCGCAGACGAAGTATTTCTTCATCACCTTTTGTTTGTGTTGATGAGTTCTTCTTGTTCGTAAGATATGAACATTTATTATATCAATATGATGATAGGTGTTCTGCCCAAAGGTCCCACGGCAAGGTGTACCGATGGTGTTTTTCCACTGCCTTCCATCGGATGAATATGTCTGATTGACCAGATGTACAGTTTGTCGTGGGCTCCAAACCATTCGTATTTATGCTCTTAATCGGACCCGGGAACACTTTATTACAAGACAGCGAGCGAACGTTATCACTCACTCACAGGACACACTGTGATATTAAGCCCGCTTTATTATAGAGGATGTCTTAAAAATCATTACCTATTTCAGGAAAAGGGGCGGAGTTCGAAGAAAGTTATACATATTTCGGTTTAGAGACCTTGATTTAATATGGTAATTTTAATTTTGTAATGATGCAATCTTCTTTTTTGGAATTTTGGCCCTTTATGCACTCAGACTCTAACGCATACTACCACTTAAACGAAAGCAGGTTGAAAGAAACGGACTTCAGATTTGAGTTTAGATACCTTAATTGACTTTGCCTCTTTCAATCTTGTAAGATTACAAATATTCAGCGTGTGTCTGTGTGTTTTTGTTGTTGTTTTTTTTGCATTACATGCATTCAAACTATATGGCCCTCTAGCGCCTGAAACGACTTCATATGTATATTTAGATGCCATGTGGAAAGATTATGGCATCGACAATTGAAAGCAGGGAAGTAAAATTAAGGTATTTCTGAAGTGAGTTCCTCTTCATATGCTTTTGTTTAGACGCTTACATACCATACAGAGCAGGTGCATATAGTACAAAAATACCGTATAAGAAGCTT
>JAGDQP010005210.1:0-16503 GCA_022664845.1 Lepisma saccharinum
AGTATTCAGATTATTATGAAGAGGTTTATTCTGTCTGAATTGGCAAAAAGATATTCCTAGGAAAGACACAGGATATAATCGATAGTTAATGATGACCTAACAATGTAATTTTTAATCTTTCCGATATCCAGACCGATAATATTGAAATCTAAATATAATGCATTTAATTTAATTTTTAGTTGCGATGATGATGTATCGCTTTTACGGAAAGGTTTAACTATCACTATGCGATCTTTGTTCTATGAAATTTTAAAATGATCCCAAAAAGTGAGAACTTAGAGGAGTGCTGCGTAAAATGTTCTTGAAACAGGGAGTAGACTCAGTTCCAAATCTATATGAAATAACAACATGTTCAAATGCTGTTAAATTTTGTAAAATTACTCCATTAGTCAATCTGAAAAATAATTATACTGAATGTAAATTTACCTTTGGGTTTAGAGATTTATCAAGGATATTAAAATCTATGGTTAGATATAAGCTTCGCGTCGCAAGAAAATTCGCGTATCATTTCGAAACATAACTAGTGATTCTTCTCTAACTAATACTGAACTGAAATAAACCCCTCGACACACTTGTCTAAAATATGAAACGTTTAATTTGTTTAATATAAAGCCAGTTTGTGGTTTCATATTGTTATTGTTGGTCTGTGGTGTATATTTAAATCGAAGGATATGCACGTTTAGAGGTCTGCATACACATTTATTTTACAGAATATTAAATTTAAAATTTTCATTCTCCTATACAATAAATCATTGTGATGTTTTATAAATTGTTTCAGCTATCTTTTACAGTAATTATAACATTTGCTTCAAATTTTAATATTTTGTTTAAAATAGTTCTTTTCATATCTCATTGTAATGGTCTCAATTTATACAATAGATTTACTTCGTAATGTCAAAGACCGAAAGTTATATTAACTTAATGGAGCCGACCTTGTTATCTCCGTGGTCTAAGTTGTCACGAGAGGACTCCAAAGTAACGGTTTCGAATCCCATATGTATCATGCATATTTGGCGATTTTCTAAATTTATCAATTAATTGTACTGAGAAAGGAAAAGATCATTAGTTAATAGCTTTTCCAAAATATTCTAAGATATCAGAGGGAATGAGAATGATCTAAAATAAGTAAAAACAAAAAGTATAGCAAAAAGTATTTTCAAATTGTACTAACTAGTATGAAACGGTGAGATAATCTTGATGAGGAGAAAGTACTGTTAGTCATTATAATTTTATGAATGAAATATTAAAACGTGTTGGTACTACTAGTTTTCCCCTTATTTTTGCCTTGTGTTGTTACGTCCCAGGGATATTCCCAGTCCGTTGTGTATGGTTCTTTTGCTAAAATGATTATAATCCATAATATGCTATGGCAATGAATGCTTCTTAGCTAATCTAATACATTTATTTGATTACAATACCGAAATTATGCACCATTTCGAACAAGTGGGGAACTTTGCGTAACGTATATGTTAAATAATATATCCTACCATTTTCTTCATATAGTTGTCGATGTTAATATATACGATATTGTAACTAATATTAATTTGGCTTGGCTGTTTCTCAGTGCATTTGAATTTTGAACGTGAATTGAGTTGAAGATGCGATATTTTTCGTTCGTCAATAAAATGATGGAATGGTCTTCCGAAACCATCATAATCAATCCGAGGTAGTTTTCATTTAATAAATTGATGCATTACTTTCGGAATTCTGAAACATTTCTCAGTACCTTTCTATGGAAATCTGGTTATAATGCATCTATTACTGCCAATACTATTACGACAAATAATATTATAATACTAGATTGCTATAAAACTGTTATTTATGTAATGGAAACTACAGATTCTACGAAAATTCGGTATACATTAAAATGGATCCTGGCGTATTCAGATTATTATGAAGAGGTTTATTCTGTCTGAATTGGGGAATTGATAGTCCTAGAAAAGGCACAGGATATAAATGATAGTTATTGATGACCTAACAATGTAATTTCTAATATTTCCGATATCCAGACCGATACAATATTGAAATCTAAATATAACATATTTAATTTAATTTTGATTGCGATGATAATTGTATCGCTTTTACGGAAAGGTTTAACTATTATTATCCACTCTTTATTCTATGAAATTTTAAAATGATCCAAAAAGTGAGAACTTAGAGGAGTGCTGCGTAAAATGTTTTTGAAACAGGGAGTAGACTCAGTTCCAAATCTATATCAAATAACAAGTTGTTCAAATGCTGTTTTTTGTAAAATTACTACATTACACAATCTGAAAAGTAAATACACGGAATGTAAATTTAACTTTGATTCTGGCGCTAAAAATGATAAAAGGGTACTAAAATCTATGCTGAGATATAAGCTTGACGTCGCAAGAAAATTTATGTATCATTTCGGAAGAACTACTGATTCTTCTCTAACTAATACTGAACTGAAATAAACCCCTCGACACACTTATCTAAAATATAAAACAGAAAATGTTTAATTTGTTTAATATAAAGCCAGTTTGTGTTTTTATATTGTTATTGTTGGTGTGTTGTGTATATTTAAATCGAAGGATGTGCACGTTTAGAGGTCTGCATACACATTTATGTTACAAAATATTAAATTTAAAATTTTCATTTTCTTATATAATAAATCATTGTGATGTTTTAAAAAATGTTCCAGCTATCTTTTACAGTAATTATAACATTTGCAACAAATTTTAATATTTTGTTTAAAATAGTTCTTTTGATATCTCATTGTAATGATCTCAATTTATGCATTAGATTTAGTTCGTAATGTCAAAGACCAAAAGTTATATTAAGTTAATGGAGCCGACCTTGTTATCTCTGTGGTCTAAGTTGACACGAGAGGACTCCAAAGTAACGGTTTCGAATCCCATATGTATCATGCATATTTGGCGGCTTTCTAAATTTATCAGTTAATTGAACTGAGAAAAGAAGAAGTCATTAGTTACTAGCTTTTCCCAAAATATTCTAAGATATCAGAGGGAATGAGAATGATCTAAAATAAGTAAAACAAAAAGTATAGCAAAAATTATTTTCAAAATGTATTAAAGCGTATGAAACCGCGAGAAAATCTTGATGAGGAGCCAGTACTGTTAGTCATTATAATTTTGTGAATGAAATATTAAAACGTGTTGGTACTTACTAGTTTCCCCCTTATTTTTGCCTTGTGTTGTTACGTCCCAGGGATATTCCCAGTCCGTTGTGAATGGTTCTTTTGCTAAAGTGATTATAATCCATAATATGCTATGGCAATGAATGCTTCTTAGCTAATCTAAGACATTTATTTGATTACAATACCGAACTTATGCACCATTTCGAACAAGTGGTGAACGGTGCGTAACGTATATGTTAAATAATATATCCTACCATTTCCTTCATATAGTTGTCGATGTTAATATATACGATATTGTAACTAATGTAAATTTGGCGGGGCTGTTTCTCAGTCCATTAAAAATTTTGAAAGTGAATTGAGTTGAAGAGCGATTGTTTTCGTTCGTCAATAAAATGAGGGAATGGCCTTCCGAAACCATTATAATCACTCCGAGGTAGTATTTGTTTAATAAATTGATGCATAACTTTCGGAATTGTGAAGCATTTCTCCGCACCTTTGTATGGAAATTTGGTTATAATTCATTTATTACTGCCAATACTACTACGACAAATAATATTATAATACTGGATTGCGATAAAACTGTTATATATGCAATGGAAATTACAGAGGTTACGAAGTGCAATATGAAATATTTCCGATATCCTGACCGATACAAATATTGAATCCTAAGCTTAATGTATTTAATTTAATCTTTAATTGCGATGATAATTGTTTCGCTTTTACGGAAATGTTTAACTATTGCTATGCGCACTTTACTCTATGAATTTTTAAAATGATCCTAAAAAATGAAAACTTAGGGGAGTGCTGCGTATAATGTTCTTGAAACAGCACATAATTTACTAAGACTAGCAACAAACATAACCAATCATTATAACACCAACAAGCCTTCATGCCTTCTACTGTTCGACTTAGAAAAGGCATTTGACCGAGTCTGGCATACTGGTCTCATCTATAAACTGTATAACTTCCGTCTTTCCCTAGCATATATACGACTAATCTACCATTTGTTGAAAACGCCTATGGCATATGTGACAATTAACAATAGCTTATCACAGTCAATTTTCCCGCACACAGGAGTACCCCAAGGATCAGCTTTGGCTTCACTACAATACATCCTGTACGAGGAATACATGCCCACGCCGCCGTCCCCAGTACAGACATTCAGTTTCGCTGATGACACAACCTTCCTTGCCTGTGGCACAAGTATCCAACAGATTAATCGGATTCTATAACAAGCAATTGAAGCTTTCTAAAAATGGTTTGACAAATGCCTCCTCAAAATCAATGCTCTAAAAACCCAGGCACTCGTAATCCAACCACAAAAAAGCAAGTCACGGGTACGTCGTAATTCTGCAATACTTGAACTACACATCAGGCCAACAAATCGACGAAATACCTGGGAGTTATTTTCAACAAATGACTCAGCTGGAAGGCCCATATGAAACATATCGAAACCAAAAGCAGCAAACGCTTAACACTTCTAAACGGGCTCGCAGGCACTACCTGCTGACTAAAACCAGATACCATACTACACACATATAAAGTATTCCTAAGACCTTGTCTCACATGTGGCCACATAGCCTGGATTTCAGTTAACAATGGTTTCTATAACCGACTACGAATCCTGGCTCTCTGAATCAAACTTCCGAGTTCAACCCTACAGGTATATGAAAGAAGCACCTTTCCACACATAACAGCACATTTAGAAAAACTGCGACTGCAATATATCACCAAACGTTGGACTGTTGCCCATCCAGCTTTACTGGACACAATCCATGTGCATGTAGTACAAGACTGCCAACCCAGACATCAACATGCACCTTCACAGCATTTACTCGAACTATACCGCATTAATAAGGAACACGAGGAAGCCTTGAACTTACAGGTCCTCGACAGATATCCATCACCCGAGCATAGAGTAGCAAACTACCCGTCCACTGTGGAATAAACATATTCCCTTAAACCCAACACATAGACTATCCAGGCCTTAAACATTCTAACAATAAATAGAAATTCACATCGACCATATATGTATGTATCCATATATTTATATATATTAACAAATACCAGGAATTAATATTATATCAAGATTGATATAATATTAAAAGCACAACCGAAGAGACGGCGTAACCGTCTGCGGAAGACGTAAGAAAAAACTCCTGATGAGAGGACAAATTATGTCCCAGGTTGTTTCTAAGCGCCGCAGCGATCATAGGCAGATACCTCTACTATTATTTGCTGTGTAGCTGGTTGGAGACATTTACAGTCCTGTCTGGATAACTATACATGATAATCACCCTAGCTCCTGTTACTATTAATCCCAGCTGTACAATTTTCCATTCTTTGCATGTACATTTTACATGCATCAGGATATCTTTACATGACTACTTTCTTTACTGATAAAATTACATGCCTGGCATGTATAACATTTCATTCTCTCTTCAATACATGCCTGGCATGTACTTCAATACATTCTCGTTGAACTGTAAAACATACAGGAATTTTTGAAGAAACAGGGTTCGTTAGAATTTCTGTATAAATTACATTCCGGGGAATGTTTTCTATACAGGCCAACTAACGAATCCTGTTTCTACAAGAATTCCTGTATACAAGTACGTAATTCCGAATATTTTTTTTCTCCGTGCATGTGTTAAAGTTGTTTTGACATATGCAACAAAGCCAATTAATTAGATTTAAAAACGTTTTAATGTCTTATGATAATTGTTTCAAGTTATACATAAATTTGCCGGCCTAGTGGCCCAGCGGTTTGCGGCTGTAGGCCATCGGCACGAAGTTCCCGGGATCGAGTCCCGACAGGGGCATGAGTGTGGGTTTTAGCAGCTAAAGGAGAATTGTGATGGGCCAAAGTCCAAAGTTACTAGACTGACCCATATAAAAATAAAGTTTACCAAAATTTTTATACATAATTAATAATGCCTCAGACCAAACTTATTTTAAATAAATTGAGCCGAAAATATCATCTTTGCTGTCTGAGGCGTCTTCAAAACAGCTCCAAGGTTCTGCGTTATAATCGCTATTTGTGGATTTTAGAAGCAAACTGCTAATTGACTCGAGACAGAACCAAGTAATTAGTTACTAAATTGACCCTAATACAAATCTGAAATAACTGAGAATAATATAAAATACATAATAGCATTTAGAGGAAAACGTATTTTTAATAGTATTGTAAGTATGAATGCGCAAGGAAAGTTTGATCAGGAATAAATATTACTTATCATTATAGTTTTAGGAATGTCAGTTCATTTCATGATTGTACTTACAAGTTTTCTCTTTATGTTTGCCTTGTGTTGTTATGTCCCATGTATATTGCCACTCCGTGGCCCCTGGGTATGGTTCGTTTGCTAAAATGATTATAATCCATAATATTTTATGGTTGTGAATGCAAATCAGTTAATCGAATACACGTATTTGAATACAATGCGGAAGTTATCTAATATCCTGACTTTCTTCAAACTTTTAGTAACATATAATTTAACTAAATATTACAAACATTGTTCATTATAATTACCGACGTTACCATATACGATAAATTATGAAATTTAAACTTCGCTTTGATATTCTCCAGTCTCTTAAACTTTTTAAAATAAATTTACTTCAAATTTCGATTGTTTTGGAATTCAATTCGAAACCAATATAGACAATCACAGTCGGTTTTATTTTTCGAAATAAATGCATTTCTTTAGGTTCGCAAATATAAAAGCTGAACTCGATATCCTAAAACAAAAAACGGCACCTATTATGAAACCTGAGTGCTTTTCTAATTGTTCCTGAGACAAGCTACACAAAGTAGCTGTCAATAATGAACAACAGTCTCTTACGTTGCAAAGAACCGTTAGAAGAATGTTTATCGGGACAATTGACCAAGTTCAAACAAGCGAAATACAGGCAAAAGAAAAAAATGAGGGAGGTAACAATAAGAGTTACAAACTGTCAATCTTCCCCAGGTGAATTTCAATTTCTCGACTTCTCAGATGGAAGTGATAGTTCCGAAGAAGGAGCACGTATTAATACTAAACTAAATACTGAAAGACAACTCACCGAAGATCCATAAGCATTAACAATGCATCAACAACAACGGATGATGTTGCCACTACCAAATCTGGTAAGAATTTCTTATCAGTTCGGAGTGTCTGAACAGCAGCGATTGTTTCTGCAGCTTCGCAACATATCGGAATTGTCACAAAAGAAAATACATCGGAAGTAATCGACAGTAGTGAATTAAGAAGAGAGAGAAAGAGCCCGAACTTCCCTTCGATGCAAAATACAGGTCAAGGAAGATGAGATCAAAAGCATATACTTCGAGTGAAGAAAAGACAAAACCGGTTCAACGAAAAAATAAGAGGCAAATACCATCGAACAATAATCAGTGAAGAACACATAGTACTGATTGAGGAACCAAATTCTGTTTATTTAGGACACATTTGTCCCTTACGGCGCAAATATTGCTAAAGGGATTTACAGATTTGGCTGATCCAGTAGATTTGGCTGTTCAGTAGATTTGGCTGATCCAGATCCTGGGAAACGGGCACATTCAAAATGGCTTACAAGAGCCAATCGTTTACACTGCAAGTGAGAGGTTCCATCTGCTAATCTGGAAATTTTGTAAGAATTTATACTAAAAGTCTATTCTTCACTTTGGTTTGAAATAAGGAGGCATGCGTCATGCAACGATGAAGTAAAACACGTTTTCAAAACTATTCTTCTATCTCATTAATTGAGTCCCGAACTATAAGTTGTAGTTGGTCCACCTATCCAGAGAAACGCTTATTTTAATCACACTGTAAACCTCCTAATTGCTATATTGCAGACAAAAGCCGACAAAAAGTCATATATAAGGAAGCTTGGTGTAAGGTGAATGTTGAAAGCAAGTGAAAAAGGTGATGAAATAAGATAATTCCGAATTCCTACTTTGAACTTCAAAGTATCCGAATACTTGGATATAATCAACTGGCAAGAATACAAATTGACGCTACCATCCATTAAGCCAACACGTCAAGCGATGAACTCAGATCATTGAGTATCAAAAAGGCACAAATTACTCATTTTGATCTTCCACAGTTCCCGTGCCACACTCACAATGTTGAAAGATGTATTAAGCTAGTTATTCAAGGTTCATTGAGAGTAATTGGTCCAGAAGCAAGGGATATAATCAAAAAAATTTTAAAACGTGAAAAATTGATTGAAAGCATGGGAGGTTATGCCCCTCTTCAAGGCTGACTAATCGACGAACTGCTCACAAAAAATGGAGGTTCGGATAAGCAGGAATAAACTCGACTCAGCAACCACCTCCGCGTGATAAATTCTGGGTTGATTTACTTGAAATCAAGCAAGCAACAAGCAAGGAAATGGTGTAATGGAATGATTTTTGAACAGCGTTATTTGTATAGGCAATCTTTGCCGGGCGGTAGAGAGCAGAAAATGACGTTTAAATAAAACTAATATTTTATATTTTAGGACCAAGATGGAGAGTTTTATCTGTCCATTAAGGAATTTATTTTATAAAAATAGTAAAACAACCCCACAGTTCCCGTTCCTTTCTTTTGGATGACACTGGGGAGTTTAGGTGAAGATTAATTTCTATAATCACTTTCTTGGCTTTTTATTTTTTTATTTTTTTTTGGCATTTGGCAATTCATTTTAAGGCGCTGCGGTCTCTTCTGCTGCTTCGCTTTCGAGTACTATTGTCACTCGCTGACCCCGTTTTACCGTGCAATGTGTTTAAGACATCGCTCTTTTACTCACAGATGCTCCACCTAGACGGTCACCAACAATTAGACATTTTCAAACTCTTTCAGGCCGGACGTGCTGGTGACTCACCACACCTGCACAACGCCACAACAACACTGTCTCACTCTATTATAAGAGCACAATCTAACATTCCAGCAACGAACAAGAGACGGTCGATTTACACAGTGCTCAGTGTTAACAAGAACAGTTACGATATGTCCCAATTTTGATAAGTGTTTGCATTATTTTATAAAGTACCTGTATTAGCTCTGTCAAAACGTAGAAAATAGATGCATTAATTTGGATAGATCTGAATTTTGAATAAACTGTGTGGTTCGAGTACCTGAACAATAATCTAATTTTTTCCATTTCAATGAGTGCCTCCGCTGCAGGCTCGAAAAGTATTCAAAAGTTTTGGTCGTTTTTCGACCGTTGTCTAATATCTCTTAAAAACGCATTTAATAGAAAAAGTCACACCGGTCCTTTCTAGAGAAGACCAAATTTTCTAAAAAGGTTCTGTCTCAATTTATACAATACATTTAAATAATAATGTCTAAGACGTAAAGTTATATTGACAGATCAGATCATGAAATGTGTGTGGTATGAGGAGTCATGCAAATGACTCTAAGATTGCACGTTTGAAACCCAGCGCTATCATGGATGTTTGTGGATTAGAGAAATGTATCAGCTAATTGATTTAAGATGGGCCCAAGTCATTAGTTACTAACATGGACAAAAAGATACAAAGTTTTCAAATTGATGAGAATACTATAAAATAAATAAAATCATTAATAAGGAAACCTACTTATGAATAGTGTTATGGTGAATGAATCCGCAAGAAAAGTTTGAAGATTATTATTTGACATTATAGTATTAGTAATGTCATTTTATTTTGTGGTTGTGCTTACAAGTTTTCCCTTTAGGTATGCCTTCTGTTTTTATGTCCCAGGGATATTCCCAGTCCGGTGTGCCTGGATATGGTTCTTTTGCTAAAATGATTATGTTCCATAATAATATATTGATGCTTCTCAGTTAATCTAATACACCTATCTTAATACTATCAGCTTATCCCATAAATAATGTAGTATTACTTTATCGGTATTAGCCTTGTGTCGTATGCATTACTTTATCCAGTACCGGTATTGGCCCTGTCAAAACGTAGAAAATTGATGCAATAATTCTGATAGTTTTGGATTTTTAATAAACTGTGAGGCTCAAATACCTGAACAAAAATCTAAATTTTCCAATTTCAACATCCGCTGCAAACTCGAAAAATATTTAAATATTTCGGTCGTTTTTAGACCGTTGTCGAATGTCTCCTAAAAGCGTAGTTAATAGGAAAAGTCACACTCAGCATTTGTAGAGAATAGTAAATTTGCTTCAATGTTTTGCAGAACCATTTTTTCCATTTTAGACAGTTTCATAGATGCAACTCTTCAAATTTCGGCGTTTTCTTTTTTTCTAAAAAAAAAAGAGAAAAGTGCGTATTTTCAGCCGGGTTTTGCAATGTAGCTTCTAAATGGTGAGTTCTACGACAAAACTTTATATGATGATTTCTAAACTAAACTACAATTTGACCACAAAACGTTTTTTCTACGTCTAATGGTTCACGCGACATATACCTATGAAAATAATGTTGTTTTAGGGAAAAAGCAAAAATTTGATTTTGACTATTATACTAATTTAGATAATAATTATGTGTAAAGGCAATATTAAAAACCACTTACTTCCAACTTAAAAACGTTATTAATAAGAATAATATGTGAACGAATTTATTATTAATCAACATTTTATTTAAAGAAATCCTGAAGGTTCACAATTTTGCAGTTTTGATTACCCAGGACGGTCATAATCAATAGTTTTGACCATGTGGTCCAGACTAAGGTCCATGTCTTCAAGTTCCACTAGTTGAAAATTCATACTCTTGTCTTCAAGCTGCTTCTATCATGACGATAGGTAATGCAGCGTCAACATCCTCTGCGTCGCAGTTCAAAATAAGGGACGCTGCACTTTCACAGGGACTACACAACACAATGATTGATTATCGAGGTACACTTTAGCCCTACTTTTCTGGATCCACATGCATTCGTGCATTTTTTTTTCAATCACAAGAGATGTAGTGGAGCAAAGATTCCGGAGCTGATTCCTTTTCTACTTTTAGGGGGGAAGAGACTCCGTGGAGTACTCATCTAGAGCCCCATTCTAAAGATTTTCTCTTTTCTCCTATCCATGCCTGGACCTGATGATATGTCCTCATGGCCTGGAACCAGACATCATTCCTAGTGGGGAACAGTCTGGAAAGACGGAATTATGTTTTGGCAGCTGCTTTTACAAAATTATGGTATCTCATTTTGTCAAGTTTTCATGACACAGGATCACACCCATACAAATCGACCACGAAAGTTTGTCTGCCAGTTCCTTGTGGAATTTTACCATAGACGAAAAGTGCAGATATTGTATCAATCCACTGTATGCATGCGCGAATGGCATAATGTTCGTAAAACTGTAGCGAAAAGAGTCGACTGAGTAGGAAACATCAGCAGTTTTACCTTTTCCCACTTTTGGAGGAACACATTTTTATTGACTGCTGCTAATTCGGTTAGGAATACAGGAAGATCTATGTTATCGCAAACGAGAATCACAGTCTCATAATTAGGGGTCATGGAAACGGCAGTGTTAACAATAAGTGTGTCAGCGCCTTCAACTGCCTGTCTCACTTGTATTAGCGTTTTCCATCACTTCCTTGAGAAATTCAATAAAGTGTTCAATTTTTAAATATTTTCAAAACAGATTCAAAATTCTGTATCTTGCAATTTATTAGGCGTAGAGAAGCTGTTCTGTGGTCAAATTGTAGGCAATCTACTCTGGTTTATACAACTTTTTGTTGTAGCAGTAACAAGACAAAAACAAGATTTTTCTATACTTTTCTCTTTTTGAAAAAAATCGCTGAAAATTAAATAACTATATTTCTGAAACTATTTTAAGTAGAAAAATCGTTTTGCAGCCAAATTGTAGCTTAATATAACTTTTTTCTGTTAGACGTATTGCTTAGGAAATATACGACAAAAATCGAAAATAGCTGAATATCATCAAGCTTTTCCAAGATGCCCACTACAGCAGCACAAGTTACATGTACTCCACCCATACAACACCTCCCAAATTCAGAACTACCCGAATTAATGGATCAATTCGACAATGAGAATTTGATTGGACTATATACGCACAAAACCTCAAGGAAATTCAACTTCAACTGTCAATGGTTTAACTCATGCCTCCTTTCTAACTAGAACTGAAACAAATTTCTTAACTTGTTTCTCTAATAGCATAACATAAACACGCGATATTTGCTCTGCATAAATCCTGTTTTGGGTTTCATATTCTTATCGTGGGTGTTTCATATATGCTTAAATCGAAGCCTGCCCAGCGCCCACACATTTATTTTAGAAAATTAAAATTTTAGATTTCTAATATATAATAAAGCTTTTAGATGTTTCATATCATTAGTTTCAACTATATTTTAGAATAATTTAGCATAGGCAGGGAAGTTTATTATTTGGTTTAAAAATAAAATTTTTAATGTCTCATAATAATTGTCTCATTTTATATAATATATTTAAATAATAACGTCTAAGATATAAAGTTATATTAATGGAGAAGACTTGAACTTTGTCTGATATGAGGAGTCACGCGAACGACCCAAAGTTGCAGGTTTGAAAGCCAGGATATTTGCGAATTCCAGAAGTGTGATACCTAATTGATTTAAGATGCGTCCAAGTCATTAGTTACTAACATGGACAAAGTTTTCACATTAATGAGAATACTATAAAATAATTAAAGGAATTATTTGCGAAACCTACTTTCGAATAGTATTAAGGTGTATGAATGCGCGTGAAAATTTTGATGAAGAAGGTTATTATTTGGCATAATAGTTTTAGTAATGTCATTTTAATTCGTGATTGTACTTACAAGTTTTCCCTTTAGGTATACCTTCTGTTGTTATGTCCCAGATATATTCCCAGTCCGGTGTACCTGGGTATGGCTCTTGTGCTAAAATAATTATGTTCCATAATATTATATGAATATGAATGATTCTCAGTTAATCTAATACATCTATCTTAATACTATCAGTTTATCCCATAAATAATGTTGTATTGTTATACCGTGAGTCAAAGAACGATAATTTACCTACAATACTGCCAGTAGTCAGGAACACAGTCTCCATCGAACTCCATAACACTCTGTGACCAACGAACCAGTTGTTGAATTGCCCACATCCAACAAATTAGAAAGCATTTTGAATTTTCCGAGAACTTTCAAAAAGTATAATTTAAATAAATATTACTACCGCTTTTACGATATAATTGTCGATGTTACCATATACGATATAGTATTGAATTTAAATTTCGCGTTGCTGTTAATCAGTCTCTTAAATGTTGTATATGATTTCAGTTGAAATTTCAATTCTTTCGGTATTCCAAGTAAATGATTGTCTGGCTTTCGGAAACCATTATGGTCACTGTTATGGTTTTCTCTAATTTTGAAATAATTCATTACCTATGGTTCGTGAAATATTTCTCGACAAATTTATCATTAACTCCTTGTTAAAATATATGACCGAATTCCATACCATATTAAAATATATTAGAAATACTGTCAGAATTACTACTAATATTAAGACGGTAATGTCACATTACGATAAGCAATCTGTTAGTTATAAAAATGTAAACTATAGAAGCGACGAAAGGTAACTATAAATTATAATGTATGCTGGAGCCTTCAGGATATTTCCACGTTGTTTATTCCCCATTGGAAGTTGATATCAAAGGAGTGTCGTTTACGCTATCATATTTTTATTCTTAGCATTTGATTTAAGATTCACCCGAGGCAAGTTCACATTAAGAGACCTGCCCAAACTTTGTTTTAGAGAATATTAAATTTAAGGATTTACATTTCTGTTATCTATTAAAACAATTTGATGTTTCATAACGTCTCTTTCAGCTATATTTTATAATAATTTTAGTATTTGCAACATGCTTATTATTTAGTTTAAAAATAAACGTTCTAATATATCGCGATATATGTCACAATTTATACAACATATTTGAATGTGAAAACATAAAATTATATTCAACTAAACAAAACAAAAGAACCTTCGTAGCTCTACCGTCTGAGACATCACAATAATGGCTCCAGATTCCTAGGTTAGAATTCCAGATGTTTTATGGATGTTTGTGAGTTTTAGAAAGTTATCAGCTAATTTACTCGAATTTTGAATTTAAATTTTTTAAGGCTTTTAGGCAACTTTTGGCTCAGGCCGGTAATTTATTCGAGATGAGCGAAAGTCATTAGTTAGTAACACGGACGAAAAATACAAATTTCTTAAATTAATATAAAAATGTTAAAATAAATAAAAGCATTAATATGCCTATGTGCTTTTTAATACTATTACCGTATATGAATGCGCATTTAAATGTTGATGATGAATTAATATTATTTATCATTATAATTTTAAGATTAACATTTTATTTCGTGGTGATACAAGTTTTCCCTTTATGTTTGCCTTGTGTTCTTATGTCCCAGGGATATTCCCAGTAAGTTGTGCATTGTTCTTTTGATAACATGATTATAATCCATAATACTCTATAGCTATGGTATTTATCATCTCAAAGTAATTACTCTGAAAGTACATATTAGTCGTACAACTTTGGTTATAAAATTTTCTCAATGGTACTAATGTCCATGCAAAATATTAGCATGACATCTCAAAAAATTTATCCTTTCTGAAAATGAATTTTACTTAAGATCTTTCTTTTTTCAGAGTTTTATTTCTAGTTCTTTTCTAACTAATGCTCAAATGAATTCCTGGACATTTTCAACTCAAAGCATAATTTCTGAATAAAGCCTGACTTACGTTTCATATATTTATTGTGGGTCTTTGGTGTATTATTCAATCAATAAAAATTTTCATTTAGTGTCATGCCAATATATAAATTTGAAAAGTGTTAAAATTAATGTGGGCATTTCTGTTACAGATAAAATAATTTTGATGTTTCGTAACGTTTGTTTTGAGCTCTATTTTAGATTATTGTTAGCATGCCTAAAAGAGGTTTTTATTTATTTTAAAAATTAGTATTTTAATGTCTCATAACAATTGTCTCAATTGGAACAGTAGATATTAAATTAATGTATAAAACCAAATTTATATTAAATTACGGATCCGACCTTGGCATCTGTGGGGTACGAGGCTTCTCAACAACGACTTTAATACTCTGGGTTCGAATCTCACCTGTGTCATGCATGTTTGTGAATTTTAAACTCTCGGCTAATGGACCCTAAATGAGCCGAGGTCGTTAAGTACTAACATTAACAAAAAGTTACAAAGGTTTCAAATTAATGCGTATATTATAAATTAAATAAAGGTATTTATAAGAAAACATGCTTTTAATAGTATGAAAGTGTATGAACGTTGTTTGAAATATGGATGAAGAATGAATATTATTTGTCATTATGGATTTAACAGTGACATTTTATTTCGTGATGGTACTTACAAGTTTTCCCCTTATGTTTGCCTTCTGTTGTTATGTCCCAGGGATATTGCCAGTCCGTTGTGTCTGGGTATGGTTCTTTTGCTAAAATGATTATAATCCATAATATTCTATGGCTATGTTTGTTTCTCGGTTAAAATAATACACATATTTGATGTTAAACGGAAATAAGTCTACAACTTGCATTTTCTGCGAAAACTTGGTAAAGTATAATTAGATATATTACTACTGCATTCTGGATTTAATAGCCAATATTACCATAAACCAGTATAAAATTTAAATTTCGCGTTGCTGTTGAATAGTCTCTTATAATTTTGTGTGATTTTAGTTTAAATATAGATTGTTTTGATATTTCAACGAAATTGTAGATTGGTCTTCAAAAAAAACTTTGATTACAATAAGACATTTTTTCTATTTTTGAAATAAATGCATTACTTTCGTTTCGTGAAATATTTTTCGACAAATGTTTTCCTAATTCCTTGTCTGCCTGCAAGAGAGACTAGGTCTGTCTGTAATATGGTTCTGCCTGCGAGAATTCCTGCCAATTTTATAACTAATAAAAATATTGTAATTACGTAATGCGATTAATTAATTGTTGGTTACGTAAATGAGAACTACGGAAGCCAGGAAAATGAACTATAGATTATAATAAATGCTGGCTTCTTCAGAGTGTTCCATGAGGTTTATTGCTAACTAGAGGTTATAGAAAGGACCCGGTGCAGAACATAGCAATAGTTATGGATGACCTGGAAACGAAATTTGATTAAGGAAAATTCAACTTCTAATTTTCAAAGTTTGATTCGTGTTTCCTTTCTGAATAAAACATGTTTTTTTTAACAATGTCAACCAAAGGAATAAAATGAAAATCGCGACGTATTCTTTGAACAAAGTGAGTTTTTTCTTTCATAATTTTATCGTAGGTGATTTATACATGATTCAATGGAGGCAAATTCATATTTCTTTGTCAAGGATATTTATTTAGATAATGTTATAATTTATAATATACAATTATGTAATATTCAAAATCATTTTTAGTTTTCATAATGTTTATTTCAGCTATATGTTAGCACAATATTATTATATGCAAAA